>QRDG01002441.1:719435-966038 GCA_012064385.1 Puccinellia tenuiflora | reverse complement strand
GCCGAGGGGGTGCCCCAGGAGTAGGGGCGGGCCCCACCCGCAGGTCCTAGGGGGGCCGCGGCAGGAGGCCGCCTGCACCCTGTGGGTGGGCCCCTTAGGCTCCCCTTTGGTTCTTCTGGTGCCTTTCGTCGAGTAAAAATTCTCCGTAAATTTCGTCCAATTCCGAGAATATTTCCAGAAGTAAATTTTCTGAATACAAAAAACAGCAAAAACAAGGGAACTGGCACTTGGATCTTGTCAATAGGTTAGTCCGACAAAATGCATAAAAATGATATAAATGACAGTAAAAACATGTGACAATATCACAAAACTAGCATGGATCACTCAAAAATTATAGATACGTTTGAGACGTATCAGCATCCCCAAGCTTAACTCCTACTCGTCCTCGAGTAGGTAAGTGATAACAAATAATTTTTTATGAGACATGCAACCAACACAATCTTGATCAAGATAGTAATGCAAAACACATGAAGTGAATAAGGTGATCCAAAACAATTGTCTATAGTTGACATTAAGCAAACAATGATTAACAAATGCTAGAAACTTTTCACGAATAAGTGCGTTGGAGAACGGAACCATACATAAGGTTTAGAAAGAAAAATGCAAATTATGTCCAATGTAAAGTATCTATCATTCTTCAAAGCATCTAATTAGTCATTCATGAAATAGCCAAGCTCAAGTCAGGTGTCCTAATCCATCTACTTCACAATCAACTGTTTCGAAGTCTACTCAACTAGTGCAAGTAAGAAGTGGCTTTGGCACCGTGATGTTATGGCAAAGAGAACAATGATGGGGTTTGGAAGGTCAAAACAAAGGCTCAAACAGTGGAGAAAGTAAACCAGAAGACAGAAGGAAGTCCCATAGTTGACACTGTATGAGGAGTAGTGATTGCCATGCAATGGATGCACATAGAGCTATAAGTGTAAGAAGCTCTCTCCAATGGAACTAGTGGGGGTGCATCCAACTTGCTTTCTCATGAAGACCAGAGCTCACTTGAGGAGGCTCATCCTTGAATATACAAAGCCAAGTTCTATAACGTTAATTCCCCACATAGTTTATACAAATGAAACATGAAAACTCTCTATAATGAAGTGTAGGTGCTAACTAGCACAAGTGTGGAATAAAGGATAGTAGTGTTGCCCCCTCTCTCTTGTGTATTTCTCTTCTTCTTTTTTTAATTGTGGCCTCCGTGGCTCTTTTAAATTTTCTCTCATTGGTCTCTTTTGGACTCTTTTATGTTGCCACTTTGGACTCTTTTCAATATGCTCACAGGTAGGGGAAACACTCTATTTTTTACAAGATGATCATCACACTTTTGGTACTTCATAACTCATAAGACTAATACATGATGTATAAAAGAAGATATGAATGATCGAGCGTACTGTGGAAAAATGTAGAACATGTGCAAGCCACGCTGCACACTAACTCAATGATCAAGCAAACTATATGATAATGAAGAACGACATCAAGTCATGTAATGTAATGATGGATGTTGCATGGCAATGTATCTCGGAACGGCTATGGAAATGTCGTGATAGGTAGGTATGGTGGCTATTTTGAGGAAGATAGTTGGCTTATGTGTAGGAGAACAGGATGAAGTTCTCCCACGGAGTTGGATGTGCTCGCGAAGTATGCACCAATCTCAATGTGAGAGAGGGCATTGCGTAGCACCGAAGAGGCTAGCAAAATATGGAAGTGGAAGTGCCAAAAACCAAAACTCAACAATGCATTTCGTATATTGCAAACAACTAGCAGTTTCAATGTTCCACAAATGGTTAGAGACACCCCGAGAGGGATAGTGGCGGCGACACAAGTGCCCCGTTGGCTTCCCCGACCGTTGCAGTAACTACCCACTAGGAACTTATTTTCAACTTAATAGAATTCATGACACATTAGCATTGTTGACTTAGGTGTTTTAGTTCAGAAAAGTATGGCTCCACGCTTTAATAACACCTCTCCACTAATCAGCTCTAACACCATTAACCAACACATTTTAACCATTATTTATTTTAGTGCCTCAAAACAATTGAAGGGTATCAAATTATCCACATAGTGATCTACAAGACTATGCAGGTTTTTCTACTTCATACCACTGCCACATGCATAGCATTTTTCTGATCTAACACATTACAAAGCAACCAAAACAACTCTCCAACAAATTATAAGTGAAGAACAAGAGAGTTTAACTTAACAACTAGCAGCTCTAAACAAGATAAAAGCTAAAAGCGAAAGCTTACTAGAAAACAGACAGTAGCTAAGAATACTCAAAAAGATATAAGCGAAGCAAAGGAGTATTCAAACGAAAAAGCGGAGCGTGTCTCTCTCCCACACAAATAAAGCTAGGATCCAACAAAGATATGAACAGCAAACAAACAAACAAACAAAACTAAAAGTAAAAATACGCTCCAAGCATAGCACATAATATGTAAAGTGATAAAAACGAAGTTCAACGAAGACGACCTTATGATAGTCGATGAAGATGAGGGGATGCCTTGGGCATCCCCAAGCTTTGACTCTTGATAGTTCTTGATATTCAGAGGGGGTGCCATGGGAGCATCCCCAAGCTTGAGCTTTGATCCATCCTCGATTTCTTCATATTCCTATCCTTTGGAACTTAAAAACTCCCTTCAGACAAAACTTCTCATAATTTGATTAGAGGGTTAGTGCTTATAAATTAAAATGCGCATGTGTTCAACTCATGACAAATTGCAAACCAACTTCATTAGACATTAGATACTGTTTAATAAGACTCAATGTGGCACTCTACCCCTAGAGTATCACATATGACGATGGTAAAGAGATTAATGCAAAATAAAAGCAGAATCTGTCAAAATCTGAACAGTCTGTAAAGAACGAATTTTTCGAGGCACTTCTGCAGATCAAATCAAAAAACTTAAAACTAACGAAAGATAGATAAAAGCATCAGGCTTGCTGTAAAAAATTATCAGAAAAAGATAAAATTCTGGCGACTTTAGGATTTTCGTGCAACAGGCGCATAGAATCTGTTTTTGGACAGCAACGTAACACAATACCTCGCACTTTCAATGCATTAGAGGCTAAACTTGGCACAAAAAACCAAAAGAAAAATATACAATGAAGTTGCTATAGAGGTAATAACTTCATGACTCAAGAAAATCAAAAAGCAAACTGAAAATAAAATATGGTTTGCCTCCCAACAAGCGTTTTTCTTTAACGCCTTTTAGCTAGGCGCAATGCCAAATATCAAGTTTTTTCGGAGTCAAAGACATCATCATTCTTATCAAATTCATGAATTGTGGAACTTGGAAAAGGACCTCTAGCAATACTATTAGTACCAACAATTGGTGGAGCAAAAGTAGTTTTACCTACTAGGGCTCCTCCCTTATAATCCTTGGAAATTTGAGCTTCCTTCACCATCCTCAACTCCTCTTTTCCTGCAAATGATGTATTAATTTTAGTAGTATTCTTTGGCACAAATATAAATTTAGGTACTTTGTGGACCGAAGCCTCTCTCTTTTTAAATTTAGATGGAGAAAAGGGTGCTCCCAATGTATCAATTGCTTCCCCCAATTTTTCAATTCGATTAATAGCTCTTGTAGCTTCAAGGGACTTAATACTTTTAGCAATGTCTTTTAGGCACCCATCAAGCTTGTTAATGACATCAAGAATTCCCTTATCTATTTCTCTTATCATATCCACACTTGGTACATTATCTTCTATAACTTCTATCCTTTGCATGACATGTTCTAAAGTGATTTCAATTTTACGATCATTAGTTGGTGGAATCCCCACAAGACCCTCTATAACATTAAAAGCTTCCAGAGCATTAATCCTACGAAGTTTCCACCTGTGATAGTATCTAGGACATACCTATACCAACTTGTGATGCCAATATAAAAATTTCTAAGGAGAACAGTGGCCAATGGTTTTTTAGCGGATCTATGACGAGCATCATTAATTATGTACCAAGCATCTTCAAACTCTCCCCACCTCTTTGTTTGAAGGTGAGGACTTCGGACTCGGGTGTCTCAAAAGGAGGAAAAGAACTAGCCATGAAGATAAGATAAAATAACAAAACAGGAATAAAGACTACACTAATTTTTTTGGGTTTTAAAATTTTGAAACAGGAAAATAAACTAAACGAGATATAAAGCAAGCAAGACAAAACAAAGTAAAGAGATTGAGAGTGTGAGACTCCCCTTGCTGTAGCTCCAAATTCCCCGGCAACGGTGCCAGAAAACTGCTTGATGGTAGATATTGATAAGTTGGGTGGTGCCCCAAGCGAAGGCGGAATTGTAGCTAGTAGCAGTTTTCCCTCGTTTAACGAACCGAGGTTTATCGAACCAGTAGGACTTTGAAATCAACAACGAGGTGAATGTTGAAGATCTCTGGCACTTAGGGATACTTTCAACAGACGTGGACCTGCACACACTCAACCAAATACTTTGTCCCCAACGGCGGAGAGGTTGTCAATCTCTCCGGTCTCGCAGAACACAAAGTGGTTAATTGTATGATGAAATAGATGAAATATGAAAAGTGACCAGAGGAGTAATGATGATTAAAATCAAGTAAATGAGGTTGTAAACAATGTAAAAAGATGGACCGGGGGCCATGGGTTCACTAGTGGAGTCTCTCAAGTAAATAAAATATGCATGTGATGGGTGAACGAATTACATCTAGGCAATTGACAAGATCATGACACAAACCCAATTTAGCTATGACAAAAGGACATGATAATATTTATGGAGGCATCACGACAAAGAACAAAGACCGTTGAGTCCAATTGCGTCTTTGTCTAAAAAGTCCACCGTGGGATCGCTATCCAGCCTATCACCCAACGGTATTAAGTTGCAAGCAACAGACAATTGCATTAAGTAAAGTGCATGAAGTAAGCAATACTAATATCAAAATAGACATTAACACCGTTGTTTTACCCTTAGTAGCAACAACACACCCTCGCCCTTAGACGTTTCTGTCACTCGTGCCCAGGAACAAAAGGGGGCATGAACCCACTATCTAGCATAAATACCCTCTCTTGGAGATACACACAATCACTTGGCCAAAGTAACTACGCACATCGGAGAGCATGCAAGAACATAAATTACTCATATAAGAATCATGCACAATCTGAACATAACTTCATAATCCATCGGATCCCGGCAAACACATCACATAGCATTAAAATAATCGATCTTGATCATGTTAGGCAACTCACAAGATCATAAGACATGAAGCACAAGAGAGAGAGACTACCAACTAGCTACTAACATGGATCCGTAGTCCAAGGTGAGACTACTCACAAATCATCCCGGAGGAAGGCATGACGATGAAGAGCCCTCCGGGATCGATCTCCCCTCTGGCAGAGTGCCGGGATCACCTTCAGATTGGACCCCGAACTAGGGTTTTCGGTGACGGTGCGTCGGGGTCGAGTTTCTGGAAAATAATGGCCGCCTCGACGTTTTTAGGTTTTTAGGGATTTTATAGGCGTCGGAGGGGGCTGAGGGGGTGCCCCAGGAGCAGGGGCGGGCCCCACCCGCGGGTCCTATGGGGGCCGCGGCAGGAGGCCGCCTGCGCCCTGTGGGTGCCCCCTCAGGCTCCCCTTTGGTCTTCTGCTGACTTTCGTCGAGTAAAAATTCTCCGTAAATTTTCGTCCAATTCCGAGAATATTTCCAGAAGTAAATTTTCTGAAATACAAAAACAGCAAAAACAGGGAACTGGCACTTGGCATCTTGTCAATAGGTTAGTCCGACCAAATGGATAAAAATGATATAAATGACAGTAAAAACATGTGACAATATCACAAAACTAGCATGGATCACTCAAAAATTATAGATACGTTTGAGACGTATCACCGTGCTGTCGCGGAAAGGAGGAATCGGGCAGTGTTGTGTAAGAGACGAACTTCTTCACAGAAATGCACATGCAACTTTGCTTGCGGATTGCTTCGGATAACACACCATCATAGCCGGGAGAGAGGGTCCTTTCTTTTCCTACTGAAAGTTCGTTGCGTGCAGCTCCTTCCCGGGACAGGAGTCGGCAGGCTGGAAATGACTAAGGAGGTGGATACCCGAGAGGGACAGAGCGGAGCAAGGATGCGGCATAAAACCAGCTAAGTCTTTGCATCTGCATCCAGCACTTAGGCATAACATCTCGCTCGGAGTCAATATACCGTCGACCTGTGCATGCTTGATAGTTGATGAGAGCCTTTGCGGGGGTAATGCGTCCACCCCGGCGAACCGTCCGTTTCCCTCTGTCCTTGTACCTGAGGACAGTGGAGTGGGCTCCTGGAAGGTATAGCCCTCTTAGGGGTACTGCTACTGTGTCAGCATCTTAGCAATGAATGTGGGGTGCACGCAGAAAGGGTGCTTGGCATCTAAGAGGCCTCCTCTGAAAACTTGACGGCGCGTTAGTGCAAAGGAAGACTTGGAAAATGACCCCGAGAGTTGAGGACTAGGATTGCATTCATGCGAATTTAATTTCTGAATTTACATTCTGCAACTTCCTAAGTACATGATTAAGCCTGTGCCACTAAGGCCAGCTCCGAGCTTAGTCTCCTAGCTACGCAGTTTTGTCTCTCTCATGCCCGCCGGATGAACTCTCGATTCCCAGGGACGCCTGGGAAGTGGGAGGGAACCCGCGCAAGACTTTCAGGCGCCTCCGGGAGCAGGCGGCCTCCTTGCATCCCCTGGCACTCCGCAGCTGAAAAGGTGGATATCTCGTTCGCCACCACGCCCATGGCTACGCTCTCGGCCTGCGATGAGAAGGCAAGACGGCTCAAGGCCAAGTTCAAAACCAAGAAAGAACAAGGGGTCAAGAAGGCCCGGATGCTTATCTGATCTATGGCCTCGAACTCCTCCCAGAGTGGGGACAGGCCCGGGACCTCGGCGGTCCTCTCCCTCAAGGTCGCCAGCAGGTGCGACCTTTGGACGTCTCGCTCACGGGCTTCCGCCAGCGCCGCAGGGCCAGTGATGGACGCCAGGCGCGAAAGGTCCCGAACTACGGCGGGGTGGGACACCACATCTTCTTCCTCCTCAGCGGCTCGGGCCCCAGCTCCTCTAGGAGCCTCCGCCGTGCCCCGGAAGATGGACGCCGCCGTCGACGTCCCGGACAAGGATATCCTAGCTTCTCCAGACATCGCCTTGCGATCTACGGAGGGGCGGAGAAAGAAGCAAGGAGGGAGCAGAAGGGAAGATGCTTTCATGAGGCTGGGGACTGGTGAGCCTATTTATAGGCCTCTCACTCCCCACTTACCCCTCGACGGTACGGCTGCTGCAGTAATGGGGACGCGTTTTCCAAAAAAACCCGTTCCCGTTCACACCAATTACACCTAGAGGCCAATGTTACACGAGGGAACCAGTTCTACATCACCTCAAGGGACTACAGGGGGACTTACTCTTTACAACAAAAAGGGTGGCTCTCGGCGAACAAGGAGCACCGCCGCACAACGGAAGGCGCTACTTCCAGAAGTACGGTGACGAGGCCGCCAAGAACAAGGTCAAGGAGATCTTCAGGGCCACCGTCTCCGGGCTCCTCGCCTTCAAGAAGACGAACTCTCCTCGACCATGACATTGGGTGAGCCTTCCTCATCCTCGTCGGAGCTGCGGCTGTAGCTGTTGCTGTCGCTCTCCACGCACCACTACACGCGCCCTCCGTCGGTGCGGAAGATCTTCACAGAGAGCGTCGCATCTTCGTCGTACTCAAACGGCAAGTACTGCCCCCTGGTCAGGTGGCGGAAGCGGGAGAACGACTTCCACCGCCGTCCCAAGAGCAGGGAGTCATCGACGGCGTACTCCGCGTCAGCCCAGGAGGGGCCATTGGGGCAGCCGTCCACCTGAAGCCAGAAGCCGGTGGGCCTGTCGCCATCCGAATCCACCGCCACCGTGAAAGAGTCCGGCAGACGGAGCCGGCTAGGAAGCCCGCGGTGTAGATCTACGACGAACTTGAACGACGGGAAGTCGGAGTGGGTCGTGCTTCGGGGAGGAGGCGAAGGAGATCCCCTAGCTCCACGACCACCACGGCCGCGCCTCGCTCTGCCTTGGGGGCGGCCCTCCCACAACCACAAGGGACAACTCCCGTCGCCGCTGAAGAAGAACGAGCACGCTCGGCTCCCCTCTTCGCCCTAGCCATCAGTGCCGGTGATTTTGGTGGGTTGGGGAGCTGGGATGGAGACAGAAGATGAATGATGACGCCAGGGGCGACACCCCTTCTTTTAAGGGGCTCGGTTGCTCCCCCAAGCTGTGGACTCCTCATTTTCTCCGTTGCAGGAATCGAAGAGTCAGGCGCAGTTAATCCCCCAAGCAGAGTGACTGCGCGTCCCTCTGACTGATGGGACAGATCAGACAATACAAGACGTCAGGGACCCACTTTGACCAATCTCTTTTGGTCATAGCCCCGGCAGATGAAGAGCGTACCCGCCGGGACTATGCCCGGGGACTACTGTCGCAACAGTGGAACATGGGGTTCCCCTGGTGCGGCCAAAGCGGGTCCACCAACCGTGGGCCCAACAAGAAGACGGACAAGGCAGGGAGTCAGGATCGGCAGGCGGGCTGCCCCGACTACCCCACGGTTATATCGACAAGCACGGCATCGACAACCAGGGCTGAAGGACCGGGTGACCTCCTAGGGTCACCCCCAACACAGCAGGCAACGTGGAGGACCCGGGGCCCGAACGCCCGACAGGAGGCCAGGCTCGCTCCCGGGTTTCCCCTCCGTACCGCTGCGAGGATAAGCTTGCCAGCTCAGGCTGGAATCTCCTTGAAGACTTGGGCGCCAAGGAAGCGAAGGTGCCGAGCGGAGACATGGCCGGTGGGGGTGTCAGCCCCTGTCAACCCCGCTTTCCAAAAGGTGGGCGACCACACCAACCCTCCAGGAGGAATACTTGGAAGAGAAGATGCCACGTCGCCCCCTAAAAGACCACCGGGGGGTTTTCCCGCCGAAAACCCCCACGCTCCTCGGATGCTCCTGTGGGATCCCCTTAGCCTATAAAAGGAGGACCCAAGCATGGCCGAGGGGGAGGTGGGACCAGAGAGAAAGCAAGGCAAGACTAGCTAGGGCAAAAGGGCTAGGGCGAGAGGTGATCTCCTCCGAGTAGGATCTGCTCATCCCCTACCTCTAGCCTCCCTTCTGGTGCACACCCGCCACCACCTTGTAAGCCACACCATGATAAACCACTCAATCCAGACATGCAGGAGTAGGGCTTTTAGCCTCCGGGGGGCCTGAACCTGGGTAACTCCCTGCGTCCCTGTGTTGCTCCCTAGTATGTAGATCGGAAGAACTTGGCAAGGTACTCCCGGGAAGGTGTCTCCGGCCTCCTTCGCGCCCCGTGCCGAACCTAAAAAGGAGGTATCCTTTACTCCCGGTGTCCATGCTCCGAGACACGACAAAGGCCCTTCGCAGAGGGAAGCAGGGATTAGTCATGTGCTAGAACATATTTTTTATTTTTGACAGAAGTAAAACAATTTTGAGATATGCATGCTTTCGTCAATAACGTCACAGTAGAGAAGCTACCTAGTCCCCCACTTCAAGCAAGGCTTTTAGACTTTTGAGAGCGGCTGGTTTTAGAGTAACGAGTACATTCCTCATTCTCCTTTGTTTCACCACTAACCAATGTTTTAACTGATTTCTCAGGCTTCATTGTGCAGAGGAGAATGGTGAGTTATATTTATATTTTTCTTAAGCCAGCTCTCGGGTTGATTCAAGTGAGGACGTAAACCATCAACACCGGGTGAAAAGGGGGAAAATGATCTTGCTTGTCACATGTTATATCTAGCTTCCCACTGCTTCATCATCAACTTAAAAACAGGGGCACAAAAAGGAGAATTTGAAAGTTTAAAGATAGCACATGAAAATTTTACTTGGAGTGGCAGGGAAATACCACATGTAGGTAGGTATGGTGGACACAAATGGCAAAGATATTTGGCTCAGGGAGTTTGATGCACGAGAAGTATTCCCTCTCAGTACGGAATTTTGGCTTAGCAGGATATCAAGCAAACACATAACATCAACTTGGTTCAATGAATGACTACAGATATACATTATGCATAACCACTGGACTTCACACCATCTACCTTGTTAGCCAAACTAACTCTTTGCAAAAAGATTATCTAGACTTTGAGAGCTACCAAGCAAAACAAGCACCACAATGTTAAAGCTTTACAGTAGTTCTTTACTAATCCATTCTTACTAGATGGTCCACAAGTTTAAGCATTAATCTACTTCATATCTCTAAACAATTGACAATTATCAAAGATTCAAGACAATGATCTACAAGATTAAGCAGCACTTTTTACACTTCGTACATCATAATTTCCACTTAACCAAACACCAATCAACTTATTTGAAACAAAACTAAAAGAATGAAGCAACAAGAGCAATACTTCCTAACTACAAAAGCTAACAACTCTGAACAAGCAAGAGCTGAAGCAAAATAACAAAGGCTAAACACTCAACACATATAAGTGAAGCACATGAGTGTATAATGAAAAGGCGGAGCATGTCTCTCTCCCAAACAAGCATGCATGGATCCAAATTATTGCAAAGACCAGAGAACTAAACACAAACAAACTGAAAGTAAAAACAAACCGATGCTCCAAGAACAGCACATAATGAGTAAAGGAATAAAAATATAGTACCATGATAGAAACCGATTATTGTTGATGAAGAAGGGGATGCCTTGGGCATCCCCAGGCTTAGACGCTTGTGACTTCTTGTATATTTCAAAGGAGGGTCCATGGGGAGCCTCCCCAAGCTTAGTCTTTATCCCTTCTTGATTTTCCTTCATCACCTCGCACTTGGATACTTGAAAACTTCCTTCACGCAAAACTTAAAGCAACTTCATTAGAGGGGTTAGTCCACAAAAATAATATCTTCCTTCAGTTCCAAAGCACATATGTCGCCACAGTGGAACATGGGGTTCCCCTTATGCGGCCAAAGCGGGTCCACCGCCTGTGGGCCCACCAAGAAGACGAACAAGGTAAGGAGACAAGACTGGTAGGTGGGCCGCCCCACCTGCCCTGCGGGTACCTGACAAGCACGACATCGACAAACCATGGCTGAAGAACCGAGTGACCTCCCGGGGTCACGCCCAACCCGGCAAACATCACGGAGGACCCGAAGCCCGAACGCCCGGTAGGAGGCCAGGCTCGCTCCCGGGTTTCCCCCTACATACGTGAAGAGGATAGGCCTGCCAGCTCACGCAGGAAGCTCCTAGAAGACTTGGGCGCCAAGAAGGAGATGGCGCAGCAAGGGGACACGGCCGGACTCGACGAGCTCGCTTTCCTATTTGTCGCCCAGGCCAGTGCCAATGGTCGTTTCCTTGGAAGGATCAGTGTGCGATAAATGTGCACTTCTTAGTGTTTTCGGAGGCTTTGAAACTCTTGTCCGGCTTGTACGACGGCTTTTCAGCAGCCGGCATCTCATCTGGCTTGACCTCCTTTTTTAGTTCTTCCAATTCTTCTTTGCTGATTTCCGCCTTAGCGCATACAGCATTGCCAGCTTCACACTCTTTTGCCTTTTTGAAATCGCCACTGACTGTGATTGTTCCTTTTGGCCCTGGCATCTTGAGCTTACTGTAGATGTAACACGGTCGTGCCATGAATCTGGCATAAGCCGGCCGCCCAAATATGGCATGATAAGCACTCCTGAAAGGTACCACCTCAAATGAGATATCTTCTGTTCTGAAGTTATCCAGGTTCCCAAAGGTAATTGGTAAGGTGATTTGACCCATAGATGATGCTTGACGTCCTGGGACGATTCCGTGGAATTTTACGCAGTTGTGGTTTAGCTGTGAGACTGAAAGTCCCATTCTTCTGAGCGTATCAGCATAGAGTATGTTGATGCTGCTCCCACCGTCCATGAGCACCTTTGAGACCTTGTATTTGTCGACAATTGGGCTGACGACAAGAACGTAGGTGCGAGTATGTGGGATATACCCAGGATGATCATGGCGGTCCCATGTAACAGGTCTGTCAGACCAAGGCTTGTGGTACGGCAGGTACGGTGGCATTGACATCACGCCAATCAGCTCGTTCCCTTCGCGCAGATCCAGTAGCCAGATTGACGATCAGGCTTTCTGTGTGCTTGGGGAACTTGCTGCCTTTATGCTGCTTCGGAGACTGCTTCTCCTGATTCGGAAGCGGATTCTTCCTTTTCCTTGTCATCTTTTCGAGACTTGTGTTTGTTTCTCGGCTTGCCTGTAGCCGGGTCCTTTCCAGCTTCTCTGTTGATACAGCATTGGCGATTTGTGTGGGTGACTTTGCCATTCACCTTCAGATGATGAGCACATGGCTGATCCTTGATCGATTCCCAGGTTATCTTAGGAGGCCGAGATTGACGATCGTCTGCCGACTTTTTACTCCACCAGTTGTCATTGCTCTGGCTGCCTTTGCCGAAGGCTGCCGCGACTTCCGTCGAAGGGCCGGCTTGATCCTTAGCCGACTTTTTGCTAGGTTGATTTTTTCTCTGGGAATCGGAATCTTCTCGGTTGTCGTCGTCTGCAGTGGCGTACTTATTTGCACAAGCAAGGAGGCCACCCAGAGTCGTGGATTGGTCGCTAAACACCATAAATCAGCGGTGGCTAGGGCCTTCTTTTGCGTCTCGATGTCGGCAGGACATCGTCGCAACTTGAGCTGCCAAATCGTCCCTTTCACCTCTGTCCCTCAAAAAGTCTCGCCTGGCCTGCACTCTCTCTCATAGTCAAGGTCATCCCTCAGCCCAGAGATCTGTTCGTCCTCGACGCGATGATCCTATCCTTTTCCTGAAGAATCTTCGTGCTCTGAAGCTCCACCTCATGGCGTGTCCACTCCACCGTGTTGTCCATTCCCTGCTCCAGACGGTCCTCATCCTGAACCGCCCTGATGTGGGGCTCCTCCGCACCGAGCATGGAGCAGCTCCACATCAGGGTGGTTCAGGATGAGGACCGTCTGGAGCAGGGAATGGACAACGCGGTGGAGTGGACCCGCCATGAGGTGGAGCTTCAGAGCACAGAGATTCTTCAGGAAAAGGATAGGACCATCGCGTCGAGGGACGAACAGATCTCTAGGCTGAGGGATGACCTTGACTACGAGAGAGAGCGCAGGTCAGGCGATACTTTCTGAGGAGCAGAGGTGAAAGGGACGGTTTGGCAGCTCAAGTTGCGACGATGTCCGCCGACATCGAGACGCAAAAGAAGGCCCTAGCCCCTGCGCTTGGTGCCCCCTCTCGACTGCCCCCGAAGCCTATAAATCCTAATTGACCTAATTTCGTTGAGGCGGCGACTATTTTCCACAAAACCGTCCCGAAGCCGTCGGCATCTCGAAACCTAATTCGGGAGGATTCTGAAGCTGATCCCGACACCCCGCTGGAGGGGAGACCGATCCTGAAGGGCTCTTCATCACCATGCCTTTCCCCGGGATGATGTGTGAGTACTTCCACCTTGGACTACGGGTCCATGGTAGTAGCTAGATGGTTATCTCTCTCCCTTGTGCCTCATTGTTTATGATCTTGTGAGCTGCCTAACATGATCAAGATCGATTATTGTAATGCTATATGATGTGTTTGCTGGGATTCGATGGATTATGAAGTTATGATCAGTTTGTGCATGGTTATTATATGTTAATTTATGTTCTTGCATGCTCTCCTATGTGTGTAGTTACTTTGGCCAAGTGATTGCTTGTACCTCCAAGAGAGAGTATTTATGCTAGATCGTAGGTTCATGCCCCCTTTTGTGCTAGCGCTTGAGTGACAGAAACATGCAACGCCGAGGGTGTGTCGTTGCTACTAACTACTAAGGGTAAAGCAGCGGTGTTTATGTCTTCGTGATTATGAATATTTCTTACATCATGAACTATACTTAATGCAAATGTTTGTTGCTTACAACTTAATATCGATTGGTGACAGGCTGATAGCGATCCCTAGGTGGACTTTTTAGACAAAGATGCAGTTGGATGACGGTCTTTGTTATTTGTCGTGATGCCTACATAAATATTACCATGAACTCTTTGTCATAGCTAGATTAAGTTTGTGTCATAATCTTGTCAATTGCCTAGCTGTAATTTGTTTACCCGTCATATGAATATTTTATCTTAAGGAGAGACACCACTAGTGAACCCATGGCCCCAGGTCCATAATTTTTCATTGATTACAACATCGTTCACTTGCTTTTCACAATCACTTGCTCGCTGGTCCCTTTCCATATTTTATTCACTTCAGATACGTTTTAACCGCTTTGTTTTCAGCAGACCAGAAAGATTGACAACCTTCCTGCCTTTGGGGGGTAAATTAATTTTTTGAATGTGTGCATGTCCACGTTCGTCGATGGTTACGTGTCGGAGATCGTTGACGGATACCTCGTTGTTGATTTCAAAGTCCTACTGGTTCGATTAAACCTTGGTTCTTCATTGAGGGAAAATTGCTACTTGCTACATCTACACCTTCGATCGGGGTACCACCAACGCTATCATCACCACCAATCATGCTCCCCGGAGGATTTTCTGAGAAACGCGAAAGAGCTCCGCCGCCATCTGAAACCCTATTTCGGGGTTCAGAAGTTCCTGTTCTGGCACCCTGTCAGGACGGGGATTCACCTCCGGAGCCATTTTCATCGACGTTACTGTGTCCCATGATGACGCGCGAGTAGTCCCTCTTCGGGGCTGAGGGCTTGTACTAGTAGCTATGTCGTTATCTCTCTCTTTCATGGTGTGATCTTTATTGTGATCATAAGCGTTGTTAATTTAGTTGAATCATATGATGTCCCCCCCCCCCCCACCAATATTTCCTTTATGTAATGGGTATGATTTTTCTCAATTGATGATATCTAGTATAATTTTCGGAGACCGTGGTGACAATGGGACTCTATGGATAATAGATTAGAGAGATATTTATCAGTTTGTTCTTCTTTATTGGATTGAATAATGGAATCATAAGGTTTCTTGATGCATATTTAGTATGATATCCATGGCGCTATGGTGACAGTGCGGGTGTCGTGGATGTATTAGAAAGATATTATTCAATAGATGTTTTGTGGTGTTTGTTAGTACTATCTTTGGATGCTCAAAGTGACAACGTGGGGTGTCCTTATACGTGTCAAACGTATCTATAATTTTTTATTGTTCCATGCTTGTTTTATATCAATGTCACATGTTTCTACTATCTTATTATTTCATTTTTAGGCATTTTTATTGGACTAACCTATTAACAAGATGCGCAGTGTTAGTTCCTGTTTTTTTCCTTGTTTTTGTTTCAGAAAATCTCTTAAGAAAAAATACTCGGAATTGGACGAAAATTTACGAGGATTTTTTATCGAACAAATGAAGACCGGAGCCAAAAGGGCGACCCAGGGGGCAGCCCACAGGGTAGGGCGGCCTGTGGCTGCGGCTCCCCTAGGACCCGCGGGTGGGGCCCACCGGTGCCCCTCGGGCACCCCCTCGGCCGCCTCTGATGCCTATAAAATCATCCCCAGCGAAAAAAACCTAACCCCCGAAGGATTTACCCAAATACAATACAGAGCTCCACCGCCACCGAAAACAAGTTTCGGGGGCCAGAAAGTTCCTGTTTCGGCACCCAGTCGGGGCGGGGATTGGCCCCCAGAGCCATCTTCATCGCCACCGTTGCCTCCGGGATGGTTCGTGATTAGTTCCCCCGTGGTCTACGGGTTTGTAGCAGTAGCTAGTTGGTACTCTCCCCCCCTTGTTGTTCAATACCATGTTCTCGTGAGCTTCCCTACATGATCGAGATCAATCCGATGTAATATGCGTTGTGTTTGTTGGGATCCGATGGATTGTTACATTATGATCAGTCACTTATGTTTATGAATTGTTGTTACTGCACCCTTGTTATGCTTATTGCTTGTCACTAGTGCACGAGTGGCATGATCTTAGATTTGAGCTTGTTATGTTTGCATAAATATAAGTGTTGTCTTAGATCCTATCTACAAGTTGTATGCACTTGTTACTTGTTTGAACCGGCGACCCCAAAGGTGACAGCTTGGGATATCAATGGGGAAGGCTTGTAACTTGAGGATTACATGTGTTCACCGAGTGTTAATGCTTTGCTCTGGTGCTCTATTAAAAGGAGCACCTTAATTACCATTAGTTCCATGATTGGCCCGGCTGAAACCGGATGGTAGGACAAAAGATGTTGTGTGAATTCTCATTGCGAGTAGATACAACTATATATGGAACACATGCCTACGTATGATTCATAGACTTGGTTGCTTTGTCATAACTAATTAGTGAAATTCTGTCAATTGCCCAACTGTAATTTGTTCACCCAATGCATGATTACTTTCTTAGGAGAGTTACCTCTAGTGAAACTATGAACCCCGGTCCATATTCCACCATCACTGCTTTCATTGTTACTGTTACTACTGTTCTCAAATCACTGCTGCTTTTCACCCCTCTTGTGTTACTTGTGCTTCTCCAGGTGTGCCTGAATTGACAACTCAGTTGCGAAGACCTTTAAGTATTCTTTGGCTCCCCTTGTGTCGAATCAATAAATTAGGTTACACTTCCCTCGAAGACTGCTACGATCCCCTACACTTGTGGGTTATCATGTCCATATGTGAATACGAACTTTAAGGTGTGCTTTTGTAGCCCTACGCAATTCTCATCTTGTTTTGACCCATAGAAGAGTGATCTCCGAGTAACGTATACCATGCATGCTTCTGGAGGGGTTTATCATGTGTTTAATTATGTTAATAATGTTGAGAGTAGTCACTAGAGAAAGTATGAAGCCTAGGTCTTGTTTCCAAGCATTGATACACTGTTTTTAGTCACTTTTGTCACTTGTTTACTTGCTGCTATTTTATTACAGATTACAAATACCACCTTTTACCATCCATATTAGTTGTCTTTTACCATCTCTTCGCCGGACTAGTGCATCTATACAATTAGCCACTGTATTATGTGTGTTGGGACACAAGAGACTTCTTGTATCTTAATTACAGGGTTGCTTGAGAGGGATACGTTCAACCTACACCTCCCTATGTTCGATAAACCTTTGGTCATTCACTTAAGCGAAAGTTGATGATGTTCTACAAATCTCTGTGCTTCGAGGCCCAATTACAGAGTCTACAAGAATACAAGCGTGTAGTAGACATCAGGCTCGAACCACCACCGCCGAGAGGAGAAATCATCTTGTTGTCGATGAAGAAGGGTACGTCGACCACCATAGTTCTCACCTCCAACCAGCATGGCCTAGGAGGATCCCCCCCCCCCTCGCCATCCGACCACCATAGCGTATTCCACCTTACGCCATCACCGTGTCGGAGCCATGCGAAGCCCCTCGTGCCGCCACCACGTGTCGGAACCTGTAGCGCCCCGACCCCAGAGCTATAAAGTGAAACGTTGTGCAACCGGTTATGCTACACAATCGAGGGTTACTGGGTTTACCAATCCCAGGCCAAAACACATTGGCAGGCGTGCTCGGAATACATCATCGGCACACAACACCTCGATCATGCCATAAGCTCGGACATCGCTTTCACGTATAACAAAGAGACCAAGACTGCGGAACAACTGGCACATCACAGACTCTACGACACAAAGATATCATAGTTCAACTCATATAATTGAGAAAGATAGCAAATGACACATCAGAGGTCACTGACCCATCATTACAACAAGTGGAAGCAAATTTAAAGTTGTCTAAACAACAAGATCCAAATTTGGCCTAAGAGGCCTACAATAACATATCCCAGCCAGCCTGTTCCGAGACGTCCCAAGCTGCCACCTAGGAACCCCAGACTACTCGTCGATGTCAATAAAGAACCCACCTTCCAGTTCGGTGACGTCCTCCTCTGAAACAAATAATAATCAACAAAGCAAGGCTGAGTACGACGTACTCGCAAGAATTAGTAGGGCGATATAGGCCCGATGCTGACGGAGGCTCTAATGTTGTATAATGTAGCTGGTTTTGCATAAAGCTAGTTTTCCTTTTTGAAGGACATAAGGTCCCATTGCATCGTCTACTCAGAATGTTTTCCGAAAAGGGATAAGCGAGTAAACTTTCATCTGTGGTTCTCAACGAACCCTTTTATAACCAGAAGCAACTCATCTCCACCAAGGCACTCCCTCGAATCACCCTCGAGGAAATGAACCTTTATCACATGTTGATTATGCAACCTCTAGCTGCCATATCAATTAAGTTAAGATTTTCTATGATCTCGTAGTCCGTTCCCAAGTCGTCCATAACCGCGGACACGGCTTTTCGAAAAGATTGAACCCTGCAGGGGTGTACTAATTTACCCATTGGTACCGTCCGGCTCACCTGATTGGCCCTCTTCCGGGAAAGGCCGGCGAGTGGGCGCGGTTAAACCTTTACCTCGCATGAGACTATCCAAGAGTCATCTGTGGCCACAGGGCAAGTTTACCCAGCCTATTTCAGCCCCTGCCCCATCGCCACGTCCTAAACACCACCATCCTCATCATTCCTTTTTCCGCTCACACACACACACGCAAATGGAAATAGCAAACTAGAGGACCCTTGGATACGCCCGCACAAGTTATTCAGTTAGTAAGGAGCCCATACCCCCACCAATGGAAGCACGCTAGTCTTGGTTCTAGAGACAAGAACTCGCACCTAGGGGCAAGAATGAGACAACCCACCATCCCCGATGGCAACTCATCCCAGCCTTCTTAGCAATTTAATTAAGCATCACATATATCCACCACGCCCGAATCATTCCATCAACATCATCAATATGGAATTAATCAACGGACACAACTACTTTGTCTCCGGCCAACACATCAAACCTATGGATCATAGGAGGGGAAGCATGTGATGGTTCGGGAAGACATGCATTTGTAGGATACTCTAAATCTTGATCAAAAGAGACATTTGAATCGCATGCAATATTATGGTGGATAAAATAAGTTTGTAAAACAATAGGATGCTAGATGCCAAGAAGGTTAGGTTAGCTCTTGCCTTGCTGATAGTACTGGGCGCGTTGTTCGTCGAGGTATTGTGGTGGAACCTCGACTCCTGAATCTAACGAAACACAACAATAATGGAAACGAAATAAATAACACGAATACAAGGTGAAATGCACAATCATGATGATATGGTAATATTATGCATTGAAAAAGGTATTGGGCATGTCCCATAAGTTAAATGGAACCCCTAAAATAAATATCGCAATTAACGGGTCAAAACTCCATATTTAACTTAGTGAATTAATTAATTACTCAACATGTCCAGTACTGAAATATGAGGTCTACATGCATGATATTGACATTATTAGATAGGTATTATTCCACTGATCACTCTGGTACTTCGTTTGCAGTTTTCCGATTAACGACGAAGAAATGGTGATTTAAACGGTTATGCAATTTAAATCATTTTAACCAACTCGAAAAACGACATCAAAGTAAAAGTTATTTGCATGCTGTGAAATTAACATGTTTAGATAGCATTTGAGTTGCTGATCAATTTGATTTATCATCTGCAATTTTTGAATCATTATTCAAATTGTTATGAATTTCCCAAATATTAATTTAAATCTGCCCCTTTCTCTATTTAACAAATAAAGGCAATTTAATTTAACCAATTAAGTCAAATAAGGGCACTAACATGTAGAGTTTATCTAGCTGAGCATATTAACATATTATTTGCATTTTTCTGAAATATAAAACTCTAGATATGAATTTCCAAAATTTGAATAACTAATAGGTGAATTGCATTTCACATTTAAATTCAAATTCAAGAATTCATTTGCATGTGGGAGTTGCATATTTGGATAGGTTATGAAATTATAAACATTTTGATAGCTCACTCATGATTTTTGGATAATTAAATATCAAGTTATGCAATTTCCAATTTTCAATTATAATCTGCCATTTTGTAAAATTAATTAATTTAGCAATAAAAATTAATTATTTGATCATGACATTGACACTAACAGATAGAACTTATTTTTGTGAACAACTTTGATATATAACACGTTTAGTTTGCATCTATGGATTAACAGATATGGCATAATTCAACTTTCTGTTAACTTTCTGAAAATCCAAAAAGATGTACAAATGACGTCATGCTGAGGTCATCAGCAGGGCAGCGGCGGTTGATCATCGATTCGTCGAAAATTGGGGAAATTGGGCGCGGGCACGAGCACCAGGAGCTAGAGGAAGGAGAGGGGAGTCGGGGGGGCGGCGGAACTGACCAAATGGTCACCGGAGCATGGCCGGCGACCATGGTTGCGGCGGCGGCAGTGGCGTTCGGGGGAGAGCGGCACAGAGGGAAAATGGGGGAGGGAGGAGAGGCACACGAGCAGCAGCAGCTCACCAGGAGCAAGCAGGGGAGAACGGCGGGGCCGGAGGAGCGAAGGGGATGCCGGAATCGTCCCGGGTGGCGGCGCGGCCGATGCGGGGAGTCGTGGACGCGGGCGTCGGTTCCAGGCGACCCCGGCCCGATCCCACGCGCCGGGAGGGAGAGGAGGATGCGGCGGAGCAGATGGAGCCGACGGCTAGCTCCGGGGCGGCCGGGAATGGCGACACGGTGCGGCGGCCGGAGGCGGGAATGGCGGCGGCCAGCAGAGCTCGGTTAGGGTTTCCTGTGCGGGAAAAGAAAGAGAGAGAGCAGGGGGGAAGTGAGGAGAAGAGGAGAGCAGCAGGGGGGCCTCCATATCCACGTGCGGCAGGAGGGGGGCCGGCGTCGTCGAGCATGGCGCGAGGGACACGGCGGCATGGCGCCATGCCGTGCGTGCTGTGAACAGGGGAGGAGATGCCACTTTGCGCATAACCCCCTGCCAGCTTTAAAGTTTATTGCAAACAGGTCCAGCTGCATATTAAGGATTTAAATTGAGGCTTTTTAAACATTTTCAAAAATTCGGGGAAAATTCACAGAGGCTCCCCATAACATTTAGCACCTCCACAAAATTTGGTGTGGCCAAAATAAAAGATTTGAGCAACATTTGTTCATAGAGTTAAATAAGGCAAAATTTAATAATTTCCAAAATCCATTTACTTGGGGTATTTAAACATTTTCAAAATATGTGAAAATATTCAGGGAGGCTCCCAAATACATAATAAAGCTTCCCATATTTTTATTTGAAATTTTGAAATGTTTAACTTGGTTTTCAAAATTAAGAATTGGTTTAACTCAATTTTGGAGTCCCAATTTATTTAATTGGTTGGCCAGAAATTTAACTTTGCCAATTAAACATGAAAGGCATTCTTGGAACTTCCTGGACAAATTGGAAATTCCAGAATAATTTGGTTTGCTCAGTTGAGCAATGCACTTGGTTTGGAAATTTGGGAAGTGTTTGATTCCTTTTAATGATTTCCATTGTTTGCAATATTTAACTTAGCAATTTAAATATGTATGCCATGATGCAATGAAAAATAAAAAGTGAAAATTTGGCCCATATTTTAAGGTACCAAATCTGGGCTGATACAGAACCCCCCCTCAGGCATAGATTAGGCACAAACGCCAAACGCTCGGCCACCAGTAAATGAGGGCCCTCCAACATGGGCCACATTGTCCATCATGCATCCTTCTCGCTGACATCACGCATTGAAGCGCACAGATTGCATGCGCCACTAAGAACCATCACTGTCGGAACTAGGCTAGCGGCCTACATACGAGGAACACCCGTGCGCCGCGAGAAAATACCTATCTCCGTCGTCGGTAGCACAGGCTTCGCTAGACCACTTCATCTATAGGGGACGAGGGGTGCTAGGGTGGAGGAGAGCCCGCGAAGGAAAATAGGGTTTTCCATGTCACCTCAGAGAGGGACACATGGGGTGGGAGAGAGAGAGAGAGAGAGTTCGGCTCAAGTTTGTACCTATTCGACCAAATATTTGTCTGTAGTCACTATCTTATTTTGTGATAAGAGCTAATAGGAAGGTAAACTTGAATTCTAGAGGTAGGGGCATAATTAAGCATGGACACATTTTTATGAAGAGTTGGTTTCGTCCACACTAAGTTTCTCCACGTTTGCCACACTTTTTTTTGGTCATTGTGATAAAAAAATAGGGCCACAATTTGTCACAGACCCAGTGCACAGAGGCTCCCACACAAGGTGGGGTTTGGGGAGGGATTATAGGAACCTAGTCTTACCCCTGCAACGTGCAGTGCAGGGAGGCTGGTTCGAACCCAGGACCTCTTGGTACAAGTGGGGAGGACCTCACCACTACACCAAGGCCTGCCCTCAGGGCCACAATTTGTCACATTTGGAGATTTTTTTCATACTTCCTGAGTCAGTGACACTGGAATCTATGTTACCGAAGAGAAGTTTTGCCACGAGTGTGGCTGCAAAACAAAACTAAACTAGATATATATACGCATAAATTGCACATTCTACTATTCTCATCTTGTTTTGAAAAAAGTACAGGTCATATATTTAGAAGCTAAGCCTCGAAGGGTTAAATTTCGATGAGTCAATCACTTATGACTTTCCTTGGGTGTGCGGTGTGCCAGAGGTTTCTCGTGTTGAGCCACAAATTGAGCAGCTGATATGGCTCACGTCATCTTTTTATTTTTCTTCTTACATGTGCATAGCTGAATATGTACAAATTTCATTTTTCTTATCACACATCGAATGTCGCCATCGAATCCAAGTTGTGTAGCTTGATCTGACCAACCTCGCTATAGCAAAGTCTCACCAGATATTGGTATGCATTGAAATGTCCTACTACCAAAAAAAAAGGATAGAGAAGAGGTGTAAATTGTCGGGCAGACTTTTGCTGGGCTTTGTCTCTCTCACACATTCATGGGCTTTTTGTCTAACACAATATAACAGTCTGGAAAGCCCGTATTGTGTCGCTCTCACAATCATGGGCTTGTCCTCCTAGTTTACGGCTACGACCGCAGTTGCAGCAACTATCTCAAAATAAAAAATAAAACCACTATCTCAAAAAAAAAAACAGATATGTTAAAGCAAACACGGTTGAGACTGGTGGTCATCGAAACTGACTGCGATAAGTTGATCAATCTGTTGAATATAAATATTAAGCCTAGCCTTTTTTATCAGTTCGGACTTTTGGTCTAGATGGTTAATGCACCGAACCCACGCTAAGGACTAAAATAGCCTAGACGTATATTAAGCCTAACCTTCGGACGTTTGGTGACTAATGCTACAATTCTATACAATCAACTGAGTAGTGGTGTCCAAGACCAATATGTTGTGACGTGATCCAATTTAAACTAAAATGAGGCTTCTGCGGCACATGCTAGAGAAGGTCAATCGTGAAGGGAATAAAGTTTCTCATATGTTGGCAACATATAAACACAAAAGGGCTACAGGAGAAGCTTGGCTCCCTCTCAATTTCTAAATTGCAAGAAAGTCCTTCTACATTTGATGAAGGTGCGGGATCCAATTTTCCGTATTAATTTGTTGTGTGGTTCGTTCTCATAATGCCAACATATGCTCCTGTCAAGATAATACTCTTGCATCGCTGCAGATTGCATTATCTTGACAGGAGCAGTGCAACTAGAGCGGTCCCATTGGTAGGATAGTGGGTCGGATGACACGATCCATGCATGCAGGTATTCGGTGTGCCACTATACACATGCGTGAGAGTGAGCAAACGAGCGAGGATGGATGGATCATGCATGAAAGGAATAAAACCTTGAAACCCCAATGATTGATAGGCACGGCCGTCTGCTCTGCTGAAACAATATATCCAACTATTTCATATATTGACATATAAAGGGAAAACAAAATATACATGTGCATTTATTTTGGTAAATGTTAGATATTTTGAAACAATGTTGTATAGGAGGGGTAGTTAGGTATCTTTTTTTTTTTTTTGGGTCTACGGTAAGTTTTGATTTTTCCAACCTTCTGGATTGGTGATGAAGGAGTGCAAATCTATGCTGATTGGAGTGCGTCCTCAGCCGATGTTTTTTAGCGGTTATTCGATCTCGTTGTTCGCATCGAATGTTTTTTCACTCTTCGGTATCCCTAGAATAATCAAGGAAGAAGAGGATCAATATGATTTTCAGTGTATTTTAGTTTTATACTGCCATCGAGTTGCATCTCTTTTCCAAGATAAATACTAGCTCTAATCCATAATAAGTATCGTAATTTTGAACTAACCTCAATTCAAAACTTTTTTATGAATGGAATATCAAATATAAGATGCCTTTAAAAAAAACTTAACATATGCATTATATTTTTCTCACGAGCATCTCACTGCTCTCTTCATTTTCCTTTGCAGGCGCGCCGCGCGCGGGCACCGCACTGAACCCGTATTTATTTAGGAAAACAATTATATTAGGGCGACCTACCGCGCGCTAACGCAGGTCGCTTTCGCGCGCTTCGTTGCCGCGGCTGCTGGCGGTATCCTGCGCGCGCTTCGTTGCTGCTGCCGGCCCATGTGCTGCGTTCTCTCTTGACAACGGGCGCTGATGTCTTGCTTTTTGCATGCGGGTGCAGAAAAATAGTGGTTTGCTAGTAGTACAAAGTTACAAAAACAGGTGACGCAACTCTTGCAGTCATGCTTTTGTTAGCGTGTACTCCCGTACACTAGGCCAATTCCATGCTACTAGCTAATTAAATGGTTTTTCCTAACAGCTTGCTACCTAAATGTAGTTTACGCGTTAGATGTCGACCAAGCCAACACATACTCAAGACGGAACCCTTTGAGACTATACCTGTGTCGTTCGATTCCTTAAATGGTCGCGACTACAATAATTTCGAATAGACAATGGGCATTAGGAACGGAGTCTGGGGTCGCCGGATTTAGCATCGATAAGCATCGACTAACCAGATTATGGAACCGTGAGAATGGATCTGGAGGTCGAGGGATCTAGTGCTAACGGGCCTCCAACTTGTCCGATTCGATGCCGACAGTGTCGAATCGACAAGATCGGGCCACGATGGATGATGGTACAACTAAGTTTCTTTTTCCCGATTTTTAAATGTTGCCTACGTCTATAAAATTTGTACGAAAGGTGCACACATTTTGTTGAGAAAGGACACTAGAGATGTTGGAATATGTTTTGAGGCCCTCGTTACAAGTTTGTGTTTCTTCTCGTTTTGAAAATGTTGCATGCATGCTTCTAAATTGTAACAAACTCGTACTCCATTTGTTTTAAAATCCCACGTCATATGTTGCAGACTGAGCATTTGCTTCAAGTTTGCTTTCCTTGATTTTTTTGTACATGTTTTTCAAAAATGTTGCAAATATATGTTTTTTTTGTTGTGATCGTTTCTGAGTTTTGTTGAAATAGGTGATGATTTTTGTTGTACATGAATCTGTACAAAATAAAATGGTTGACCGACCACTTTTTAATTGCTACAAATACGTGTTTTTTGTTGCAATAGTTTTTTATTTTTGTTGAGTTTGTTGTTGATTTTTGTTGTAAAGCAATCTGAAGCAAAAAATATTGTTGTTTAACCATGTTTTTGTAACATTACATTTTTTTTGAAACGCTGCAAAAATTTGTTACAATACTATTTTTTTGTACGCGGGGCGAGAAATTTTGTTGCAATACATATAAATTTGTTGCAATACTCATGGTAAATAACCACGGTGGCATTTTTGTTGTAAATATCAAGAAGGTCGGGGGCAGCGCGATATACCTCTTCGTTTAAGTAGGCCGGCAGTTAAAAAGCGAGGGGCTAAAATGTTAAAACACGCTGCGCTGATTTCTGGGCCTATGATGTTGATCGGATGGTGGGGGAGAGGGACCTAGGATTGGGCATCCTAGCCCGACCTACGCCTAGCACTGCCCATTTATTTATGGGGCGCGCTACGCGTAGGTCCCCCTAAAATCCCTCCCGATAGGTCCCCTCCACGACCGTCCGATCCGCGCGTCCAGGACCGTCCGATCCGCACGACCAGGTCGTCGTCTCCGATTTGCTGCATTGCAGCAAAACGAGTACCCCAAGTCGCGCGCTCTATCGTGTAGGTCAGGGCGAAGCAGCGGCGGAGCGCCGCGACGGAGCGCCTCGGCGTTGCGGCTGGGCGCAGCGGACGATTTGTTGCGCCGTCACCGGAGTTCGCCGTGGAGCCGCCTCCGCCTCCCGCTGATTCACCGGAGAGGCTCGCGGCTGGGCGCGCGGACGATTTGTTGCGTCGTCGCCGGAGTTCGCAGTGGAGCCATGGCGCACCTCCTCCGCGACATCCTATTACCGGCGGATCGTCCACGCGTGCCACCATCTACTGGATCTCGGCAGCAACATGTCGGAGATTGTCCCCAGGAACTAGGGGTGTCTCCAAGGTATCGTGTAAGGGGCTGAACACGGAGTCAAACAATCCACAACGGGCTCCGGCGACGGTGCTCGTCAGGCTCGCTGCGGACGACACTGCAGAGATTGACACAAGGTATTACCCAGGTTCAGGGCCCTCTTGTGGAGGTAAAACCCCTACGTCCTGCTGTGGTGTATTGCACTGCTTGGAGAGTTTACAGTACAAGGGGAGAGCTTGTCGAGCTCAAGGTGGCTAACAATGGCTACTTGCTAGTCTTCAAATCTAGGGTTTGGACTTTGGAATCCTGGACCCTTTGCACAGGCGTGCCTCCCCTCCTTTTATAGGCGTCCTGGGCCTCTTCTGCCCAAACATTTGGGCGGGAAGGGCTACCACATGGCGACGAAGGAGGAGGCGCGGTGCACCGTAAAGGTCAGGTCTACCATAAAGGTAATACTCGTGGACGCGGTCCACGGCAGGGGAACGGCGTCACCAAAGCTGAAAAGGGGCACCGACCAGCTGGACAGTGGGCTGGCGCTTGCCGAGGTGGGAGGTGACCCACGGTGACGTCGTCCTTGGAGCGTAGCTGCAGACTATTCCCTTGTCACCAAAGAGGCAATACTCGTTGTCCGCTTTGCTTGGCTCCGCTTTGTTGACTGCTTTATACATGGAAATGGCAACTGCGGCGTTGTCGTCATCGCGCGTAGGCACGCGCGTCACTCTGCACACGGCGCAGAGCCCATGTGCGCTCTGCCGTGGGGGCAGAGATGGCTTCACGAGGGGGGCGCTTCGCGAGGCGAAAAGCCTCGCCAAGCCCTTCAGCTTGGTCCTTAGTAGAAATGTGGGCAGCGTCGGAGACGCCTTGTCGAAGAGCGATCCCTCGCCAAGGGAAAGAACCCTTGGCGAGGGGAAGAACCCTTCGCGAGGAGAGAAATCCTCGCGAAGCTCGCCAGGCTTGGAGAGCCTGGTCCTTAGCGAAAATCATCTAAAGAATCTTGTGGGCCCTGGCAGGCCAGCCCGTGGTACCCTGGTTTCCACTGTGCCGACAGTAGCCCCCGGGCCCGCGATGGGCACGCCGAGGCCCATGGACGAAGGCGAAGCGTCGAGGGGCCAAAGATGCCTGGCAGGGCCGCGACACGTGTTACGCAGCGATTGCGCCCGCGGCCACGACCTCCTCGGCTCCAACGGGCGACGTGGTGGGGCCCGCCACGACTCGAGTGCTGGTCAATAAAGCCTGGGCGCGCAGGCGGCGCCCATTACTTCTCCCGTAACTCCTCCGCACACTTCTCCCCACGCCTCCAATCTCTCCAGAGAGCTCCGATCTCCAGAGCATTCTTCTTCCTCTCCGGCGACCATGGCACCCAAGAGAGCGGCCACCGACTTGAAGGGCAAGGCCACCGTGCAGGCGAGCTCGTCGGCAGCGATGGCGCGGGCGGGCACGTCCGCGGCGATGGCGCGCGCCGCTGCTCTCGAGGGAGCAATGCCGAAGACGCGTGTCACCGCTGCGACGATAGCGACGGTGCGCCACCTGGCGGCGGCGAAAACCAACGAGCACGGCGCCACCGAATTGAGGCCGGCCGGTAGCAGGCTCACCGACACCTTCTACCCCATCTTTCTTCATACTCTCTACGCCGGTCTGGTACCACCATTTTCTGATTTCCTCCTGGCGATCTTGGAGACGTACCAGATCCAACTCCTTCATCTTCACCCCAACTCCATCCTCATCCTTGCCATCTTTGCCCACTTCTGCGAGGCCTACGTCGGCATCCGCCCCTCGGTGGCGCTCTTCCGGAGCTTCTACTCCCTCCGGAGCACCAAGTCGACGAACGATTTGGATGCGTCTCCTTCCGCATCGCTACTGCCAGGAGTGAAGGGTACATCCCCATCGCATGGCAGGGTGAGAACGCCATCACCGAGGTGACGAAGAAAGTGGAGAAATTCCGCGAGAAGTGGGTTTTCGTCGGCACCAAGTCGTCGAACCGCCACCTGGAGGTTTCCCGTGGCGCCCCCGAGGAAGTGGGCGCGTTGGGCGAGCGGTGAATTTGAGGGTCCCAAGCTTGAGGCAGTATACGAGCGTATACAGGTGCTCCGCGAGGCCGGGCTCACCGGCCGGATGGTGGCGATGGACTTCGTTTCGCGCCGCATTGCTCCCCTCCAGTGGCACTCGAAGCCGATGTGGACCTATTCGGGCCCGGACGACAGGATGCGCCTCAGCCCTGGCGACTTCACTTCGGACGAGACGAAGCGGATCATGAAAGTCCTCTTCGCCACGACGTCCATTCCAGCCCCAAGCAATGACGACGCCTTGCCGCTGTTCGCCTACACGGAGGAGCGAGTACGCGAAGCCCGCAAGCTCCTGCCCCACTTCGACGAATGGGGTATCAAGCCCGCGAGGCTCGTTGGGCCCCGCCGCAACCCGTGGGCGGCGGAACAAGAGCAGGAGGGCGACGCGCTGGAGCCCGACGAGGACGAAGTGTCCGAGGAGGACGAGGCTTCAAGGGGTGCCGACCCCTCGGGAGGCGACGCAGGCTCAAGGAACGCACCGCCTGCCGAGGACCTCCAGGAGATCTCTTCCAGCGACGACGGGGGCGCCTTCCACGTGGTTCGCTCCCAGCGCCCCGCTGAGGAGGAGGACAGCAGCGGGGGAGGACGCCGCGAGCCTCACACCAAGGTCCACGACAGTGACGCTGGGGTCGCCTCGAGGGGGGCTCCTCGCGAAAAGGTAGCGGCGCCCACGAGAGGCCGAGCGAGCACTCTCCAGCCGCCAAGGGAGAAGAAGAGGGTGTGGAGAGCGGTCGACGAGTGAGTTTGGCTCTTCCTTCCTCTCAGCGTTGGCTCTGCGAATCCCCTCCTGAAGGATTTTTGCTTGGCTGTGTTTTTCTGTGTACCGCGCGCAGAAAAAGCGGCGACTCCGGCAATCTCTGGGAGATCGCCTGCACAGCCGGAGACACCTGTGGCGACGAGCCGCAGCAGGCGGCGTCCGAGCTGCAGACTATGGCTGACGAGCCTCGCAAGCGGCTGCGGGCGGGCAGCAGCAGGAGTCAGCTCCTCTCGCGGGTGAGCACCGCTGGAGGTGGTGATGATTGAAGAGGCGGCGTCGCCCCCAGCTAGGGCTGCCCTCCCCCACGGTTGAGCACCGCGTGGAGGAGGTGATCGAGCTGGCGAGCCTCCGCCTACTCGGGCGGCTACTCCTCCCGCGGCGGAGCACCGCGGGAAGAAGAGGACATGGACGAAGAGATCATCGCNAGCAGGAGTCAGCTCCTCTCGCGGGTGAGCACCGCGTGGAGGTGGTGATGATTGAAGAGGCGGCGTCGCCTCCAGCTAGGGCTGCCTCTCCCCCCGCGGTTGAGCACCGCGTGGAGGAGGTGATCGAGCTGGCGACGCCTCCGCCTACTCGGGCGGCTACTCCTCCCGTGGCGGAGCACCGCGCGGAAGAAGAGGAGGTGGACGAAGAGATCATCGCGGAGTCACCCCAGCGGCAAGGGAGGCTTCCACAAGAAGGGCAGGTACTCCCGCGGCCACGGCAGACGCGGCACCACGGAGGGGGCGGGGAGCGCCCCTGAAGAGCGGGAGGCAGAGAAGCCTCTGGAGCCCCCGAGCGACGGGGCCAGGGGCGAGGAGATGCCCAGCCCCCTGAGGGCTCTCGATGCGGGCGGCGAGGGAGACGCCCCCACGAGCCCCCATGCCGCGGCGGGGGCCGCTACAAGTTCGGGGCAGGATGCCCTAGGCGCCTCGACAAGCGTCGAGGCCTCCGCGCCCCACAAGGATGGGGGTCTTGGTGCTGGGCGAGCCGCGCCCTCGCGCGGTTCGCCGCGACGTTGTCTTCCGCCAATCGCGGCAGGCACTTGACGAGCTGGCGGCGCAGCTCGCCAAGGAAGATCTCGCCAGGGAGAAGGAGCGGACGAGGCTTGCCGACGCCTGGGCCCTTCTCCACGAGCGGGTGGAAATGTGCCGCCGGCAGGACGCGGCGGCAAAGATGGCGCGCGAAGAAGCGATGCGCTTCGCGAAGGAGACCCGCGACAGCGTCAAGCGGGAGGCGGCCGAGGTCATGGACCAGCTGGACGCTGCCCGGGTGGCGCTGGAGTCGGACACCACCGCCAAGCACCAGGAGCTGGCGGCGCGCGAAGAGAAGTTCGCCAACGAGTCCGAGGCCGCGAGGACCCTCTTGAGGGAGCTGCGCGAGCAGCTAGACGCCCGCGAGGGGCAGCTAACGCCTCGCGAGATCGAGCTGAAGAAACGCGAGGAAGAGCTCTCCCTCCGGGAGAAAGAGCTGGATCGGCGCGAAGAACAGGTCCACTCTCTGGAGGAGGAGCAGGCCACCCGCGAGGGGCTGCTTCAGGAGCGTGAGAACTCAGTGGCCAGGAGCGAGGCCACCCGCAAGGAGCGCCATGACAAGGCCAACGCTGACCTCGCGATTGAAGCAGAAAAGGACCAGGAGGAGGCCGACGCCAGGGTTGAGCGCACCCGCGAGAGCCTCGCCAATGACTATGACGCCAAGGCCACGAAGCAGGAAGAGCGCTTCACGATGAAACGCAACGAGTTCCTGCATCAGATCGAGGGCTCTAGGAGTCGGAGAGGGCATTGACCTCCCGCCTTCAGCACGCCCAGGAGCGCTGGCTCGCGCGGAGAAGGAGATTGCCGCCCTGAAGGCTGACCTGAGCGACCTCCAGCAACAGGTGGGGCCGGCGCGGACCGCGCAGAGCAAAGCGCAGGACTCCGCGCGGCACAACCGGGCATGACGCGCCAGCTCCAGCTCATGCTCCACGAGTTGGTTCGCCGCGCGAACGCCATCGGGGACGACTTGAGGATCGAGGTCCCCCACCTTCCCTCCGAGGGATCAACGACGAGGCAGCGCACACGCAATTCTTCGGGCAATTCCTTGAGGAGATTGAAAAGGTCGCGAAGCGCTTCGACCAGCGCGTTGTGGCGGAGAGCCGCGATCTCCTCATCCTGGCCATCAGCCGCGTCTTCAGCAACCTTCTGAAGCTCTGGCCCTCGTTCAACCTCGAGGCCGTGATGGAGCCGGTCGAGATCCGCAGCAAAGCGGGGGAGGCCGCTGAGGTGCTCGCCAAGAAGTACGACCAAGTCTTGGTCGATGAAGATGAGGGCGACGGCGAGGGAGGCGCTCTGGGAGCAAGAGCTGGCGCGGATGGAGCGGGGACCTCGGGAGGCGCGACGGCCTGAACTCCTTCCTGTAGCTGGGCGCGCAATGAGGCACATTATCGTGGCATTTCGATTGTAATAACTTTTGTAACAACTTGCTTTTAGCTTTGGAACGTGCTTGTGAATGCCCCTTGGGTGGCCTTTGTCTTTTCCCTTCATGTCTTTTTCGCTCTACGTCTTAGGACCCTCTCTTAGTGCTACACCACCGCCGCTTCGGTATGTGCGAGTCAGTACTCCACAAGTCCGGGGGGTGCGTGAGGCCTCGAGAAGTGAGGGCTCCGCAAAGCGCGATGCTTGGGGCTCCCCTTTGACGTGCAAGCAGCCCATGAGGCGTGGGAGAGAGAAAAGAGACTCGAGGGGCAAAAACCAGCAAGAGGAAATTCTACCAAGTTCTTGTACTTAGCCTAACGAGGCGTTTCCGCCCTGAAGAGGGTGTTGGTTCCCTGGCGAGGCGTTGTTGCCTTGGAGAGGGTGCCTGAGGCTTGGAGAGCCTGTTTTCCTGCACTTGGAGAAATAGGCATACCCACAAGCAATAGATAGCTAAGGAATCTTATGGTGCTCGTAGGTTCCTTCATGTGTGTCTCGCGAGGAGAAACAGGTACCAAGGTTTTGGTGATCCTTGGTGAGTTGACGTGCGCGGGAGCTGACCCATGAGTTCAGAGCTCCTTGGGAGTTGACATGCATGAGAGCTGACCCGCAAGTTCAGAGCTCGGATCCCTTGGGTTTTAGGCGCTGCCGGGATGCTCCCGTGGCATGGCACCCTGCTAGCCCCCGCTCGTGAGATACACAGGAGGGATCATACGAGCGAGAAAGAAAAGCGAATAACACCGAAGCAAAGAACACCGAAGCGACAAAATATGCTGGCGCGATGCGCGAAGGTTCAATTTGGCCTGAAACATAGGCTCATTACACTGGCCTGGCCAGAAGCACAAAAAATCCACCATGCTCTTGGCATGGGGTCCACATTCTGTGGCTGAGACTCTCGAGGGGCGTGCCCGAGGCAGACGCATGTAGAGAGAGCTCAGGGGGCCCCTATGCGGGGGTGGCTTTTTAGCCTGCGTTCCACCATGACCGGCATGGGGATCCACCTCGCCAAGACATGGTGCCTGAAGAGGTTACCATGTCGAGGCTTGGTGGCTTGGGAGTCTTCTCGAACGGCCCGCGGCAACGTGTAGTAGAGAGGGGAGCCCGAAATTTTTCCTCGTGGAGGGTGATAGCGCGTGGCTCTCCCTTGATGCAAAAAATTGCTCGCCGAGGGCGATCAGGGGTAGAACTTGCGTAGGTGCTGGATGTTCCAGGGGTTGGCGACAGGGATGCCGTCCTCCGTCTCGAGCCGCGCTGAGCCAGGCCTGGCGATGTGCACGACTCTGTAGGGGCCTTCCCACATCGGTGAGAGCTTGTGGAGGCCTGCCCTGGAGAGGACTCTCCTCAGGACAAGGTCTCCTGCTTCGAGAGTGCATGGGCGGATGTGGCGGCTGTGATAGCGACGGAGGTCTTGCTGATACCTTGCTGCTCTCAGGGCCGCATTGCGGCGGAGCCCTTCAAGCAGCAGTAGGTCGTCGTTGCGGAGTTCGTCCACCTCAGCCTCCTTGAAAGCCAAGACTCGCGGAGAGCCATGAGTGATCTCGCTAAGGAGGACGGCTTCAGCGCCATAGACAAGGGAGAACGGCGTCTCACCAGTTGGCTTTGTTGGCGTGGTGCGGATAGACCAGAGCACCGAGGGGAGCTCATCGATCCAATGCTTGCCGCTAGCCTTGAGGCGGTTGAAGCTTCTCGTCTTGAGGCCCTTGAGCACCTCGGCGTTGGCTCGTTCGGCCTGCCCGTTGCTTCGTGGATGCGCCACCGAGGCGTAGCAGATTTGGGCACCGATGCTGCCGCAGTAGACTTGAAGGTGCCACTGATGAATTGTGAGCCGTTGTCGGTGATGATGCGGTTGGGCACGCCGAAACGGCAGACCAGGCTCCTTATGAATTTTACCTCCGACTTCGCCGGAGTGGTGTGCACAGGCTCCACCTCAGGCCACTTGGGTGAATTTGTCGATGGCGACGTAGAGGGTAGCGATAGTTGGCCTGGGTGCCGAAAGTGACGGCGAGCCTCACCCGCCCCAAAGGGGTGGTGAGACCCTCTGTCACTCCCGAGAAGGGCCTGGTAGGCATGAGCCGCTCGTAGGGCACCTGCAGCTTCTCGAATGTCTCGACGGAGATGACGTTGAGGCCAGCACCCCCATCAATGAGCGTCTTAGAGACGGCGATATTGTTGATGGTGGGGGTGCAGACCAACGGGATGGTGCCAACGGTTTGAAGTGGACTTGGGGTGATCGCCGGAGTCGAAAGTAATGGGGCACTGGGACCACTTGAGGGGCCTGGAGGCCTCGACCCAGGGAGGGCGGCCGCGACCTCGCGAGCGAGTTGCTTGAAGTGGCGGTTGGAGCGAGGGGCCTGAGCCCCGCCAAGGATACAAGCTGCCCCGCGAGGCACCTGGTAGCCTTCGTCAGCCTCGGCAGGCAGGTTGTCGTTTGCGGGCTGGGCAGCGTTGGCCTGGGGGTTCTGCTGGTAGTTGTCGTTGTAGTTGTTGTTCCAGCGTCGCCCCCCGCGGCCGCTGCGGCCTCCGCCGCGGCCTCCGCGGCCTCCGTTTGCCTCGCGAGCCTCGCGAGCCTCGTGAGCCTCTTGATGTCGAAGCAGTCCTCGGTGGCGTGAGAGTGCCTGTTGTGGTAGATGCAGAAAGGGCGATCATCCTTCTTCTCAGGTCCTACGGCTGGAGTAGCAGCTTGGCGAGACTGCTTGGCGTCAGGTTCTGCCGCGAGGACCGCAGTAGTCTTGCGCTTCTCAGAGGATTTCTTCTTCTTGGACCCCTCGGCGGGGTCCCCTGGCTCGTTCTTGACGAACAGGCGGCCCTCTTCAGCCTTGGCGCACTTGTCCGCCAAGTCGAAAAGCTTGACGACGGTGGTGATGTTGTCGTGGATGCCGAGCTTCTCGAGCATCCGCACGTCTGTGACCCCAGCCTGGAAGGCCGAAATGACCTGCGCGTCGGTGCGTTGGGGATCTTGTTGCGCACTTGGCTGAAGCGCTGGATGTACTTGCGGAGGGTCTCGCCGGGCTTCTGACGCACGGCACGGAGGTCGTTGTAGGTGAGGCCGGCTCATACGTGCCCTTGAAGTTGGCGACGAAGCACCGGCAGAGCTCCTCCCAGGAGTTGATGGACTCGGCGGGGAGGTTGGTGAGCCATGAGGACGCAGAGTCCTTGAGGGCCATAGGGAACCAGTTCGCCATGACCTTGTCGTCGCCCCCGGCGGCCTGGATGGCCAAAGAGTAGAGCTGCAGGAACTCCAGGGGGTTGTTCTTGCCGTCGTAGCGCGGAGGGAGGTCCGGCCTGAACTTGACCGGCCAAACGACGCAACGAAGGCTGCGAGTGAACGCGGCCGTCGTGCCGTAGGTGACCGTGCCGTTGGCAAGGGTGGCGCGGAGGTGGCGCCCGGCGGTGGCGATGTCCTGGACGGCGCGGTTGCGGCGTTCTTGCCCGCGCTCGATGCTCACGCGTGCGTCCTCAGGGGCTCGCTGCACGATCTGGCAGTCATGCGGCGACGACGCGTGCGATGCAGCGCGGCCGTCGCGAGGAGGAGCCCCCGCTGGAGCAGGTTGCGGTGCAACCGGTGGAGCCGGAGCGGGTGTGGGTTGGAAAGGAGGCGCGGGAGGTGCGCCGTGCGCCACGTCTCCCACAAGCGCAGAGGGAACCAGGGAACGAGACGGCGCGGGTGCCGCGGCGCGAGCGGCGCCGATGAGCTCGGCAACGCGGTTGAGTCAGGCCTCCTGAGCCGCCGGCGTGGGGCGGTACTGCAGCAGCTCCTGCGCCATGAGGAGCGCAGTCGCCGGGCTGGGCGCAGGGCGGCCCAGCGAGGAGGCAGCACGGTCCCGCGACGGGGGCAGGGAGGAGGCCTCCTCTTCGCCGAGGTCGTCCTCAGCGTGGTCGATGTCGTCGTCGTCGGGGTGCTCGACGCGGGGCTCGGGGTCGACGCGGCGCTCCGGAGCAGAGCCCCCACGCGGGCGGCCACGCGGGCGGCCTGCGGGAGCGGTGGCGGCGCTAGCCGTCCGGCGAGCGAGACGTTCGGCACGAGAACCGGCCATGGCTGTGTCCAGGATGAAGACGCGACTCAGCCCCCTACCTGGCGCGCCAAATGTCAGAGATTGTCCCCAGGAACTAGGGGTGTCTCCAAGGTATCGTGTAAGGGGCTGAACACGGAGTCAAACAATCCACAACGGGCTCCGGCGACGGTGCTCGTCAGGCTCGCTGCGGACGACACTGCAGAGATTGACACAAGGTATTACCCAGGTTCAGGGCCCTCTTATGGAGGTAAAACCCCTACGTCCTGCTATGGTGTATTGCACTGCTTGGAGAGTTTACAGTACAAGGAGAGAGCTTGTCGAGCTCTGGGTGGCTAACAATGGCTACTGGCTGATCTCCAGATCTAGGGTTAGGTTTGCTAGAGCTGCATCAACCGAAGGTCGAAAAACCAGGAATCGAACCCTTTGCTAGGGCGTGCTCCTCCTCCTTTTATAGGCGCCCTGGGCCTCTTCTGCCCAAACATTTGGGCGGGAAGGGCTACCACATGGCGACGAAGGAGGAGGCGCGGTGCACCGTAAAGGTGAGGTCTACCATAAAGGTAAAGATCGTGGACGCGGTCCACGGCAGGGGAACGACGTCACCAAAGCTGAAAAGGGGCACCGACCAGCTGGACGGCGGGCTGGCGCTTGCCGAGGTGGGAGGTGACCCACAGTGACGTCGTCCTTGGAGCGTAGCTGCAGACTGTTCCCTTGTCACCAAAGAGGCAATACTCGTTGTCCGCTTTGCTTGGCTCCGCTTTGTTGACTGCTTTATACATGGGAACGGCAACTGCGGCGTCGTCGTCATCGCGCGTAGGCACGCGCGTCACTCTGCACACGGCGCAGAGCCCATGTGCGCCCTGCCGCGGGGGCAGAGATGGCTTCACGAGGAGGGCGCTTCGCGAGGCGAAAAGCCTCGCCAAGCCCTTCAACTCGGTCCTTAGTAGAATTGCGGGCAGCGTCGGAGACGCCTTGTCGAAGAGCGATCCCCCGCCGAGGGAAAGAACCCTTGGCGAGGAGAGAAATCCTCGCGAAGCTCGCCAGGCTTGGAGAGCCTGGTCCTTAGCGAAAATCATCCAAAGAATCTTGCGGGCCCTGGCAGGCCGGCCCGTGGTACCCTGGTTTCCACTGTGCCGACAGAAAGAATCTTTCAAAAGTTAAAAATGAAGTCTTATGCTTGACAAGCTTAGTGGTTAGGAGTTAGCTTAAATGTGCTGACACATGTAAAGCTTTTAACATTGCATTAAATTAAAAATTAGTTGATATCATGTACTTTTGTCTATGAATGCCTATCATGTTGAAATAAATGTGGAAACTAGCAAGTTTGAGGAGTGGAAATAATTGGCTAGAGAGACGCCCGGGCCGCCAATCTAAGCCATGCATCATTCATGGTGGAAATTTATGACATATCATATTGAACATTCAGTGATGCACTTGATAATAAAAAGCTAAACTGTTAGTAAATAAAAGAAGTGCTGAGATTATTCATTGTCCGTTTGTCTTGTTGTTTGGTCATGGGCATGTCCATGTCCTGGGACAAGAGGTACCCCGGTTGACGCTCTTAATGATGCCTTTATTCTCGCAATGACTGAAAAACTCGAGCTTGTCTAGCTACACGAGTTGAGTAGCACATGGTGTAGGTACTCGTATTCACGGGGCATGAGGCTTTTAACTACAAGTTTGTCAAGCATATGAGTCATAATAGGGAACATCAAATGTTTTGATAAATTTAAGAGCAAGGTGGTAAGCACAATTAGTTCACTTGTCAATATATGATTCAATCTAAGTGGTGCAAGAACCTTTGTTTATCTCTATAGTTAGGCAAACTCATCCAAGTATTAACACTATGTGCTATTTCTCTTGCAACATGTATAGATGCTTAAACTTTGATAATATAAACCTTTGCCAGCATTTTGTTAGCTGTTGTAGAAATTATGGATTGAATACTTGTTGTTATTAAACAGTGTCACATATGCAATGCAAGTTCTTGTCAAAGTCTTTTTATCGCTTCTCCACTACGTTTGAGTTGTTTGAGGACAGACAACGAGCTAAGCTTGGGGAGCTGATGCATCCAAAATGCATCTACTTTTCCAAACACTTTGCCGCACAATTTGCTCCGAGATCCCTCCATACTTGAATAAAACTGCTGATTCTGACGCTGTTTTTAGCAAAGTTTCTCCCCTGGCTATTTTTTCAGAAAATAAAATCGGGAAAAATACCACATCATTTTCTATGGAAAAGAACCCAATTGGACAAAAGATGGACACGAGGGGGTGCCGGAGGACCAAAAGGGGTGGTCCCACGTGGCTACAGTACTAGGCCGCGTGCCCCCCCAAATGGGCCTCGGGCACCGTCTCGCCTCTGGTCTTCGACGTACGCCTTCATATATGAGAAAAAACACTTGCCCTAGGAGGGGGGAGCTTTTCACGAAACACACCGCCGCCACCATCACGATCTTCGTTCCGGAGGACAGATCGATCCAGGATTTCTCCTCCGGTGGAGGGATCCGGAGGCCATCTTCACCACCATCACCACCGCCGTCATCTCCATCAACCATGAGCTCCATCACCATCACCATGTGTGAGTAGTTTGCTGTAAGCATGTGAGGTGGATGGGGATTGGATGAGATTGATCATGTAATGCTACCCGTTGTTCGATAATCTTAGGGTTTATCTTGAGGATGCTTTTGTATTGTGTTGATGCACTTGTGCTATGATTAATGCTTGCTACTAGGGCCCGAGTTGCATGATTTTAGTACTGAACTGTAACGCCCCCGACCCCGGAATTATACAGAGTGGCTATGTAGTTGGCACAACCATCAATGTATAAAACAAAGATCGAGACTTGTGGAACAGAACTGGCACAAAGCATGACTCTACGACACAAAACATTAGCAACTCATATAACGAGAAGAATACAAATATTACACGCAAAAGGATCACAGATCCAACAATTCGACAAACGGAAGCGGGTAGTGTTGTCTAACAACAAGAAGCAAATATATGGCCTAAGAGGCCTACAATAAACATTCACCCAAGCCAGCTTGTTCCACGGTCCCAAGCTGCCACCTGGGAACCCCGGACTAGTAGTCGACATCAACGAAGAACCCACCTAGTTGCTCGGTGTCGTCCTCCTCTGAAATACAAAATCATAGAGGCAGCAAAGAGAGACTGAGTACGATGTACTCGCAAGTTTAGTAGGGCGATATAGGCCCAATGACTGACGGAGGCTCTAAAGCTGTATATGTAGTTCTTTTGCATAAAGCTAAATTTCATAAACCAAAACTTAAAAGACACATGGCATTCGTCTACTCAGAATATTTTATAAAGGGGTAAGAGAGTATCATTATCATCTTCGGTTCTCGACGAACCTACTTGCAATCATCACCCCTCATCTCACACAAAGGCACTCCCTCGACTCACCCTCGAGGAAATGAACCTTTATCACAAGTTGATTATGCAACCTTTAGCTGCCATATCAATTAGGTTAAAAATGTTATCTATGGTCTCGTATATCCGTTCCCAAGTCGTCCATAACCGCGGACACGGCTTTTCGAAAAGATTAACCCTGCAGGGGTGTACTATTTGAAGTCGCCAGGTTTCCGCAGGAACCCCAGCTCCTTATCCATTGGTACCGTCCGGCTCACCTAGTTGGCCCTCTTCCGGGGAAGACCGGCGAGCGGGCGCGGTTAGACCTTTACAGTGCATGAGGCTTACTCAAGGACCATCAGTGGCGGAAGGACAGGTTCAGCGCTCCCAGCGCCCTGCCCCACCGTCACGTCCTAAACACCACCATCCCCGTTCCTTTTCCACTCACACCACACACGCGCAAATGGAAATAGCAAACTAGAGGACCCTTGACAAGCCCCTCACAAATTATTCGGTCAAAGGGGGTTCCATATGCCCCCACCTCCGGAAGCACGCTCAAACTTGGTTCTAGAGACAAGAACTCGCACCTAGGGGCCAGAGTGAGGCAAAACACCATCCCCGATGGCAACTCACCCAAGCCATCTTAGCATTTTAATTTAAGCATCACAATTATCCACCATGCCCGAGTCATTCCATCAACATCAATAATTATGGAATTCAACAACGGACAAACTAGTATTTCAACTAAGCATTTCTAAGCATGTCTAAGCATAGCTAAGCATATGAATACAACAATAATTCTATCTTCATCTCGGCCAACACTTCAACCCTAGGTTTCATAGGTAGGGATACATGTGATTGGCTCGGGGAAGAGACATGCATTCATAGGATTCTATATATTTACACAAAGAGATATTTGAACCGCATGCAATATTATGGTGGATAAAATAATTTGATAAAATCATAGGATGCTAGATGCCAAGAAGGTTAGGTTATCTCTTGCCTTGCTGCCCTGGCGCGGAGTACTGCTCGTCGGGGTAGTTATCGGTAACCTCGACTCCGGAATCTATCGATACCCAAAGAAAAATACAAAGCACACATAAATCACACGATCACAAGGTGCAATGCGCAAACACATGATGACATGTCCAATTGATGCAAAGATATCATTATCTAAATTAGATAGCAACATTAAATGAGGGGGCCAAATAATTAGTGCAATTATTTGGAACCAACCCCATATTTATCTTAGTGGCCACATTCTTTATAAAATCTTAAATTATTAGAGAGGTGGCTCAAATATGCATGAACATGACATGAATGGATAGGGTTCGTCATTCCGATCATTTCGGTAATTTATTTGTAATTTTCGGAGTACCGATGAATAAATAGCAAATTAAAGAAATAATTGAATTTAATTCATTTAATCAAATTATGAATAACATCAAATAAAAGTTTGTGATCATGATGTGATAAGTGCATGGTGTGATAGCACTTGATAAGTTGATCACTTTGATATTTAATTCATAATTTTTGGACAATTATTCAAGAAGTTATGAATTTTCCTAATTTGGGATTATTTAATCCATTTTAGGATTTCCTAAATATAGGCAAAGTTAAATACTCAAAATGACATGGAATTATTACCAAATGGTAGGTATTGTTTTTCTGAACAATTTGGTATATCATTTGCCAAATTTGGATTATTATTTAATTAGATATGAATTTATTTAATTTAACAAAAATATTGAAACAGAAAAACACTGTATGGGTCGGCCTCCAATCCGGCCCAGACCGGGCAGCAGGCCGGGGGCAGCCCGAAGCATCCGGCCTAGTGGCCGGCCCAGGCTGGGTGCCAGGCCGGGCACCCTCCCGAGCCAGCCGGCCTTATGGCCGGTCCAGGCCGGGGGCAAGGCCGGGAAGGAGCAGCGGCGCACAGCGTGCGGCAGCGACCGCCGGTGATGATGAGCAGCGGCGGAAGGGAGAGGACGGCGCTGGTGGCTGCGTGAGGCAGAGGCGCGGCTCGGGCGCGGGGCGCCATGGTGAGGGAGAGGGCGTGCGTGGGAAGAGGTGGAGCCAGGACAGCGCGCACGGTGACGAGCGACGCGGCGACGAACCAGAGCGAGAGATCGACGGAGAGGGGGGGTCCTAAGACTCGGGTGCTCACCACAAGGTTGGTGGCGAAGGGGCTCGGCTCGAGGACGACGACGGCGAGCGGACGGAGTGGAAGAAGACGGCGGCCTGGGAGTTCCCGCGGACGGCGCCGACGAAGAAGAGCTCGGCTGCGTCGATTCTTGGCGTTCCAGCTCGATTACTTCAGGTCAGAGGACGCCGGCGCCGGTGCGGTTCTTCTGGTCAACTCCATCTTGCTCGGGGTGACTTCAGTCGCCGGCGATTTGAAGGGGGAGGCGTCGGCCGTGGTGTTCCCACGGCGGCCACTCGAGAGAGAGACACTGGGGAAGAGGGAGCAGGTGAGATGGGGAAGCAGGTGGCGTCCGCGCGTGGCTTCGACCACCAGGGAAGCGTGCGGAGCGTGCGGGTGAGGCGTCGGCCAGCAGGGCGGCATGGCGCCAGTGCCGGCGAGCACAGTGAGAGAGAGAGGGAGGGAAAACAGGAAATTGCAAAGAGGTCCCTGGAACTTTTGAATCAACTGCAAACCAGCCCAGCTGTAGGATTAAACCATTTAATTAGGACACCAGAACATTTTCTAAAATACCAGAAAAATTCATATAACCTAGAATTACCCTTTAGAACCACCACAAAAATTGGTGAGGTCAAATGAATTAGTTTGCCCAAAATTTGTTCATAGCCTTTAGTTAGGGTAAATTGGGGCAATTTCCAAAATGTCTTTATTTGGTGCATTTTAACAATTCCCAAAATTGTGAAATTAAACATGGTGGCTCCCAACATAACAATGAAGCACTCCATGAATTTAGTTTGAATTTTTGGAAGGTCCAATTTGGTTTCAAAAATAGGAATTGACTTTAGCCAATTGCAACTCTCATGTCATTTCTTATTTACCCAAATTTTAGGAATTGAGAAATGTTTTCAAAAGGTGAACCTAGAACTTCCTATACCATTTGGGAGTCCAAGCATGAATTGTTTTTGACAGTTGAGCATTTGCATTGGTTGGATGTGGGAAAGTTGGACTCCCCATCTCAATTTGTTTCCAAGTGAAGATTAAAATGGCAAATGCATATGGATGCAATGATGCAAACATCGAAACAAAAAGTGGAAAAATTCTTCGTATTTTTCGTTACCAAGTTTGGGATGTTACAACTCTACCCCCCTTACAGGAATCTCGTCCCGAGATTCTAGAGTAGGAAGAGGGATGAGAGAAACATGGCAACTCTTAACTTTAACGATCTACTCGATCTCACGAAGATCTTCCTTGGTGCATACTTGGAGCTAGGAAGCTTGACAGATCAATGGGGCGGAAAGAACAGAAGATAGCTTACGGTGACGGACAAAAGGAACCTTGCCCAAAACCATAAGCCATTGAGGAAACTAGGAACGATTTGACCACACAAAGGTCGAGCCGAGGGTAGGACGACCTACCACATTGTTCAGGATATTGGTCCAAGACCAAGACCATACTTCAAACCACCCGCTATGTATACCGTAGGGATTTGGCACCGTGAGGAGAGAAGACAGCTTCTTTTGGACTCCACGCTTGTGACGTACTAGACGTGTCCATAAGGCTAAACGCTCGAGCCCTAACGTGACTGAAGAATTCACACACTGTCCGTGTGATGGAGAAGAGCTTGGGTTCACCTAGGAAGGAGAGATATGGCACTGCCCCACATTTAGATGGAGGGTTAGAACCTCATAAACGAGACATTGTCACGAGGTGGATGGAGTAGGAAGATTGACAGATAGGTATGTGGCAACTCCGTGGTGAGGTTCTCCTTGAGGTTCTAGATATCACACTCCGACTTCAGAAATAGCCTTCATTCCATACTCAAGCGAAAGTCGTACTTGAGATAGAGAAAAGACCATACAGAAAACTACCAGGGTAATTTACACATTACCCTCAGGGATAGTGGTTGAGGTTAAAGATTTGAGAGATCTCGTCAATAGGCCTTCCGGTGAGGTGAATGAGTCACAACATCGGACTCATCGGTGTACTAAAGGTCTAGGTCACGCTCTTACTAAACTCCAAGCATCACTTTTGCTTGAGATTCAGATTTGGTTGGGCGTGCGGATACTCCAGGCTTGACAAGTCCCAGGGAGGAGTTTGGCTAAAGTTAGCCGATAGGTATGATACTAGATTCCCAAGACAATGGCTATAGCCCAAGTTCCAAAGCACGAGGTAGATTGGGGTTTCCATTGGTTCATGATTACGAAAGGGAATTTGATCCAGCATGAACTCCATACAAGAAGCCCAACTGATTCCTGATTGGGACACACCGGTAAGACGATGAGGTTTGACAACTTCTTATTTAGGAACGACTCGGTCAGGGCTTGATGTGCACACATGGCTTAATCAGAGAACGGGAGGTACCAACCTACCAGCTCAATAATGCACGTATGCAGAACCAACTTGTGATTTAACCCGAGGAGACAAAGCGAACTTCACTCGGATCCATAGCGACAAAAGTCACTGGTTGCGAGAGAAAACTTGCATGTCAAGGAAAAGATGTGGTCTTTAGAGCTTCGACACGAATCTAACTCGTTGACCGAAGGTGCACCTAGACGAATGGACTAGGCAACACAGACAACTCAGCCCGATGATATGATTACCAATCAGGCTAAGAGTGCCACCAAAGTCTTTGGATTTCAAAACAATATCAATTGCTAAGAATATCCGATTACCACAACGATATTCATCCTCAATACTCTCGAGCCTGAGAAACTCGGAGGTAGATGGGTAAGGAAGGGTGAGAGCATCACTTCATCAAGCTCATCATGAGACTAAGCACGACTGCTCGATATAAAAGAGTGTGACACTCCAAGGTGGAACGGAACAAAAGCTAGACAAGCTCCTATTACGGGATTTACAAAACTTTGACCTGACCGAAATATGGACGAGGTACCGGAGTTTGTTTCTCCTGGCATCCCGAAGTGGAATGTCTTGATGAACCACAAGGATAACATGCATCAGAACACCCCAATGCAAGATAAACTTGATTGTCAACAGACTGATGGAGGTCGGACAACAGATTTAGGGCAAAGGCCGGCTAACAACAATTCCAGGATATTGTAGAAGCCCGTGTTAGCACTCTTCAGACAACTAGTGCCGAAAGGGTTTCATGAACGGATGTTAGTGGAGGAAAACACAAGCATTGATAAAAAGGCTCGCTAAGAGGAATCCCGTCATGATTCAGATGGTTCCCTGACAGCGGTCTAGATAAAGCTAGTAACGAAGAAGAGCATTATCGAGGAAACCAATTACGGCTGCAACCTCGAGTTTTGAAGACCAACTTCAATTTCTGCCAACCTGATGTAGGGTTTAACCATTAGCACCAGGGCTCAACGGAAAAGATCTTGGGTTAAAGATCAGCTTCATGCACTGGGACCCACAATAGCATAATGCTCACAAGGGTGACAACCCTCATGAATCATTACCCCTGAGCCCTAGCACAATCCGAGACCTTCGGTTCAAGATCTTGGGCTAAAGCAAGGAATTTCTTGACGATCTGCAATACTTCCTTTCTTCGGCTTCAGTAAGGGCAGACGAGCAAAGTTGACCACTAACTAAAGATAGAACCCAACCCCGTGATCCTAGAGATTCAGGAGTTGCCGATGATTAGAATACCGTTAAAATCAAATAGAGGTAAGATGACACCGAGATCAGAGTGAATTGGGTAAGGAGTAAAAAGAATCCTAGGAGGGTTTTCACAACTCATTTTTAGGTTATAAATAATTTTCACGAACTAGACTCGACATCGACCAATAGAACGGGTTTCCTACAGGCAGTCCTGCTCTGATACCAACTTGTAACGCCCCGACCCCGGAATTATACAGAGAGGCTATGTAGTTGGCACAACCATCAATGTATAAAACAAAGATCGAGACTTGTGGAACAGAACTGGCACAAAGCATGACTCTACGACACAAAACATTTAGCAACTCATATAACGAGAAGAATACAAATATTACAAGCAAAAGGATCACAGATCCAACAATTCGACAAACGGAAACGGGTAGTGTTGTCTAACAACAAGAAGCAAATATATGGCCTAAGAGGCCTACAATAAACATTCACCCAAGCCAGCTTGTTCCACGGTCCCAAGCTGCCACCTGGGAACCCCGGACTAGTAGTCGACATCAACGAAGAACCCACCTAGTTGCTCGGTGTCGTCCTCCTCTGAAATACAAAATCATAGAGGCAGCAAAGAGAGACTGAGTACGACGTACTCGCAAGTTTAGTAGGGCGATATAGGCCCAATGACTGACGGAGGCTCTAAAGCTGTATATGTAGTTCTTTTGCATAAAGCTAAATTTCATAAACCAAAACTTAAAAGACACATGGCATTCGTCTACTCAGAATATTTTATAAAGGGGTAAGAGAGTATCATTATCATCTTCGGTTCTCGACGAACCTACTTGCAATCATCACCCCTCATCTCACACAAAGGCACTCCCTCGACTCACCCTCGAGGAAATAAACCTTTATCACAAGTTGATTATGCAACCTTTAGCTGCCATATCAATTAGGTTAAAAATGTTATCTATGGTCTCGTATATCCGTTCCCAAGTCGTCCATAACCGCGGACACGGCTTTTCGAAAAGATTAACCCTGCAGGGGTGTACTATTTGAAGTCGCCAGGTTTCCGCAGGAACCCCAGCTCCTTATCCATTGGTACCGTCCGGCTCACCTAGTTGGCCCTCTTCCGGGGAAGACCGGCGAGCGGGCGCGGTTAGACCTTTACAGTGCATGAGGCTTACTCAAGGACCATCAGTGGCGGAAGGACAGGTTCAGCGCTCCCAGCGCCCTGCCCCACCGTCACGTCCTAAACACCACCATCCCCATTCCTTTTTCCACTCACACCACACACGCGCAAATGGAAATAGCAAACTAGAGGACCCTTGACAAGCCCCTCACAAATTATTCGGTCAAAGGGGGTTCCATATGCCCCCACCTCCGAAAGCACGCTCAAACTTGGTTCTAGAGACAAGAACTCGCACCTAGGGGCCAGAGTGAGGCAAAACACCATCCCCGATGGCAACTCACCCAAGCCATCTTAGCATTTTAATTTAAGCATCACAATTATCCACCATGCCCGAGTCATTCCATCAACATCAATAATTATGGAATTCAACAACGGACAAACTAGTATTTCAACTAAGCATTTCTAAGCATGTCTAAGCATAGCTAAGCATATGAATACAACAATAATTCTATCTTCATCTCGGCCAACACTTCAACCCTAGGTTTCATAGGTAGGGATACATGTGATTGGCTCAGGGAAGAGACATGCATTCATAGGATTCTATATATTTACACAAAGAGATATTTGAACCGCATGCAATATTATGGTGGATAAAATAATTTGATAAAATCATAGGATGCTAGATGCCAAGAAGGTTAGGTTATCTCTTGCCTTGCTGCCCTGGCGCGGAGTACTGCTCGTCGGGGTAGTTATCGGTAACCTCGACTCCGGAATCTATCGATACCCAAAGAAAAATACAAAGCACACATAAATCACACGATCACAAGGTGCAATGCGCAAACACATGATGACATGTCCAATTGATGCAAAGATATCATTATCTAAATTAGATAGCAACATTAAATGAGGGGCCAAATAATTAGTGCAATTATTTGGAACCAACCCCATATTTATCTTAGTGGCCACATTCTTTATAAAATCTTAAATTATTAGAGAGGTGGCTCAAATATGCATGAACATGACATGAATGGATAGGGTTCGTCATTCCGATCATTTCGGTAATTTATTTGTAATTTTCGGAGTACCGATGAATAAATAGCAAATTAAAGAAATAATTGAATTTAATTCATTTAATCAAATTATGAATAACATCAAATAAAAGTTTGTGATCATGATGTGATAAGTGCATGGTGTGATAGCATTTGACAAGTTGATCACTTTGATATTTAATTCATAATTTTTGGACAATTATTCAAGAAGTTATGAATTTTCCTAATTTGGGATTATTTAATCCATTTTAGGATTTCCTAAATATAGGCAAAGTTAAATACTCAAAATGACATGGAATTATTACCAAATGGTAGGTATTGTTTTTCTGAACAATTTGGTATATCATTTGCCAAATTTGGATTATTATTTAATTAGATATGAATTTATTTAATTTAACAAAAATATTGAAACAGAAAAACACTGTATGGGCCGGCCTCCAATCCGGCCCAGACCGGGCAGCAGGCCGGGGGGCAGCCCGAAGCATCCGGCCTAGTGGCCGGCCCAGGCTGGGTGCCAGGCCGGGCACCCTCCCGAGCCAGCCGGCCTTATGGCCGGTCCAGGCCGGGGGCAAGGCCGGGAAGGAGCAGCGGCGCACAGCGTGCGGCAGCGACCGCCGGTGATGATGAGCAGCGGCGGAAGGGAGAGGACGGCGCTGGTGGCTGCGTGAGGCAGAGGCGCGGCTCGGGCGCGGGGCGCCATGGTGAGGGAGAGGGCGTGCGTGGGAAGAGGTGGAGCCAGGACGGCGCGCACGGTGACGAGCGACGCGGCGACGAACCAGAGCGAGAGATCGACGGAGAGGGGGGGTCCTAAGACTCGGGTGCTCACCACAAGGTTGGTGGCGAAGGGGCTCGGCTCGAGGACGACGACGGCGAGCGGACGGAGTGGAAGAAGACGGCGGCCTGGGAGTTCCCGCGGACGGCGCCGACGAAGAAGAGCTCGGCTGCGTCGATTCTTGGCGTTCCAGCTCGATTACTTCAGGTCAGAGGACGCCGGCGCCGGTGCGGTCCTTCTGGTCAACTCCATCTTGCTCGGGGCGGCTTCAGTCGCCGGCGATTTGAAGGGGGAGGCGTCGGCCGTGGTGTTCCCACGGCGGCCACTCGAGAGAGAGACACCGGGGGAGAGGGAGCAGGTGAGATGGGGAAGCAGGTGGCGTCCGCGCGTGGCTTCGACCACCAGGGAAGCGTGCGGAGCGTGCGGGTGAGGCGTCGGCCAGCAAGGTGGCATGGTGCCAGTGCCGGCGAGCACAGTGAGAGAGAGGGAGGGAAAACAGGAAATTGCAAAGAGGTCCCTAGAACTTTTGAATCAACTGCAAACCAGCCCAGCTGTAGGATTAAACCATTTAATTAGGACACCAGAACATTTTCTAAAATACCAGAAAAATTCATATAACCTAGAATTACCCTTTAGAACCACCACAAAAATTGGTGAGGTCAAATGAATTAGTTTGCCCAAAATTTGTTCATAGCCTTTAGTTAGGGTAAATTGGGGCAATTTCCAAAATGTCTTTATTTGGGGCATTTTAACAATTCCCAAAATTGTGAAATTAAACATGGTGGCTCCCAACATAACAATGAAGCACTCCATGAATTTAGTTTGAATTTTTGGAAGGTCTAATTTGGTTTCAAAAATAGGAATTGACTTTAGCCAATTGCAACTCTCATGTCATTTCTTATTTACCCAAATTTTAGGAATTGAGAAATGTTTTCAAAAGGTGAACCTGGAACTTCCTATACCATTTGGGAGTCCAAGCATGAATTGTTTTTGACAGTTGAGCATTTGCATTGGTTGGATGTGGGAAAGTTGGACTCCCCATCTCAATTTGTTTCCAAGTGAAGATTAAAATGGCAAATGCATATGGATGCAATGATGCAAACATCGAAACAAAAAGTGGAAAAATTCTTCGTATTTTCCGTTACCAAGTTAGGGCTGTTACATGAACCTTTTTGCTTCATCATATAATTGAGTTTAGTATTTACCTGCAAAGTGTATCACCTGCTGTTATGTCGAACCTGCGAACCCTAAAAGTGACGTTTGGGGAAAACAAGGGGGAGATGTTCTAGTTTGAGGATCCTATGTGTTCATGGAGTGTTAATTCTTTGTCCCGGTCTTCATGAAAGGGTAGACCTTAATTACCTGTAGTTCCAAGTTGGCCCCGGTGAAATGGGCAGGTAGGGCAATAGATGTTGTGCAAATTCTCTTTGTTAGTGCGCATAACTGTTTAAGGAACACATACCTACATATATTGGAGTTAGAGAAAAAGCCCCATTCCTAGCTTTACTTTATTATATGATCAATCTCATTCATGCAACGCCCCGCTATCACCTCATGCCTACGTTTTAAGTCTCTGTGTTGCACTTTCACTTTTCCGGTGAAAACTGGGAAATACTTGTTACTACTGCTGTTTTATTTCTGCTCGCTTGAATCCTTTACTGCCATCAGTACTATTTCTGCAAGTTATTGATATACAGGTGTGGTTGAGAGTAACGCCTCAACTGCTAAGGTCTTATCGATATTCTTGTGTTCCCATCGTGTCGAACTATAAATTTGGGGTAATACTTCCCAACGAAGACTTCAGCGATCCCCTATACTTGTGGGCATCAGTGTATCACCAGCTGTTATGTCGAACCTGCGAATCCTAAAAGTGACGTTTGGGGAAAACAAGGGGGAGATGTTCTAGTTTGAGGATTCTATGTGTTCATGGAGTGTTAATGCTTTGTCCCGGTCTTCACGAAAGGATAGACCTTAATTACCTATAGTTCCAAGTTGGCCCCGGTGAAATGGGCAGGTAGGGCAATAGATGTTGTGCAAATTCTCTTTGTTAGTGCGCATAACTATTTAAGGAACACATACCTACATATATCGGAGTTAGAGAAAAAGCCCCATTGCTAGCTTTACTTTATTATATGATCAATCTCATTCATGCAACGCCCCGCTGTCACCTCATGCCTACGTTTTAAATCTCTAAGTTGCACTTTCACTTTTTCGGTGAAAACTGGGAAATACTTGTTACTACTGCTGTTTTATTTCTGCTCGTTTGAATCCTTTACTGCTATCACCACTACTGCTGCAAGTTATTGATATACAGGTGTGGTTGAGAGTGACGCCTCAATTGCTAAGGTCTTATTGATATTCTTGTGTTCCCATCGTGTCGAACTATAAATTTGGGTAATACTTTCCAACGAAGACTTCAGCGATCCCCTATACTTGTGGGCATCATATAGCTTTGAGATCAATGACATGAAGTTAAAATAAACACATGATGGATCTAATCTTAGGTAGAGGCATGTCACTCCTCCTACCCTTCAACATGGTATTTTGGTTTATCCTAGTGAGGCAACAAAGTAAGGTAAATACCCAATTGATCATGATATTCAAGTTGTCAACTTATCACTTCACCACCCCCGTTACTCCAACTAATGCACACGTTCCCCCACACACGCTCTCATAAGCATGCTTGATCATAAAAAGGATATAAGAACGGGGTACATAATATGCATCTACTTTCATAACTGAAACAAACATTGCAATTTCAACATATATTAACTCATAGAAAGATCCACCACAATGGTAATACAACGGTGACCGTAATCATGTTCAGCAGCTCATACGGTGCTAACTAATGAAGCTCAAGAGAGAGAGAGAGAGATACATATGCTACTGCCACAAACCTATAGTCCAGCGGTGAACTACTCCCTCTTCATCATGGAGACGGTGGAGATGTCGATGGAGAAGGTGGAGACCTCTCCGACAGGGCTCCGCCAGAGTTTTCCCCCTTCGATCTTCAGCCTCCTGATCTCTGTTTCTGGTTTCTCTTGTGTGTCGGCTCTCCTCTGGAAAAACGTCGGGGGACCTCCTATATAGGCGTTTTTAGGTCACGAGGATGCTTCTGGGCGAAGGATCGATGCAAATGGGGCCACGAGGGCCAATTGGGATGGGCCCACGCGGCCTGGTACTGTGGCCACGTGGGACCCCCTTTTGGTCTCCCGGCCTCCGTTCGTTGACTTCTTTCGCTCCTAAATCTTGTCCTTCCAAAATAATGACCCCCCTAAATTTATAGCTCATTATGACGTCGTTAAGGTCCTGAAACAATTAAAGAAAGAAAAAGGGGTTTTCTGCCTGCGCAGGATTAATTCCATAAAAAGGGGAAATCATTATAAATTATCAAAAATCATTAAATAACAATAATATACCCCTTATATGATGCAAATATGATTGGAATATAACTATTATAGTGCAAAGTTCATGTATGCATTTTAGATGCATCAGATGCTATATGCCAAGAAGGTTAGGTTATCTCTTGCCTTGGTTGGAAATATAAAGATATAGAGCTTCGGGGAAAACAGGGTCGTTGACTTGTCGCTCCATACTCCATTGTCGGCCTTCGGTGTTGTAGCTCTCTACTTCGGGCTCGTCTCGATCTCGATTCGTGTTCTAACGAGAAGAAGCAAACACCGAAAAGAAACAAGGCAATCAACACATATTGAAGTGCAATGCGCAAACACATGATGACATGACAATTTTATGCATCGATATCATCATATAATTTAACTAACAAATTTAAATGGAGTGCCAAATAATTAGAGCAATTATTTGGAAGCAACCCCATATTTAACTTAGTGACTATATTGTTCATAAATTATCACATTATGAAGAAGTGGCTTAATTATGCATGAACACGACATGATTAGATAGCATTTGACTTACCGGTCACTTTGATATTTTATTCACCATTTTTGGTTACTTATTTAATAAGTTATGAATTTTCCCAAACTAGGTATTATTTAAGCCATTTTAGCATTTCCTAAACAAAGGCAAATTATTTTACTCAAAAGGGCATGGCAAGGCTACCAACAGGTAGGTATTGTTTTTCTGAACAATTTGATATATCATTTGTTGAATTTGGAGCAATAATTAAATAGTTATCAATTATTTTATTTTAATTTCTAAAAAAACTGCTTTTACTGTTTGGGCCGGCCCACAGGTCGGCCCAGGCCGGGATGGTTCCTGAGGCAGCCGGCCTCAGAGCCGGCCCAGACCAATGCCAGGCCGGGCAGGCTCCTGAGCCAGACGGTCTCCTGGCTGGACAGGCCGGTGCCCAGGCCTGCACACGGGCAACGGCGATGCCGGCGACTGGTACGGTGACCAGCAGCGAGGAGGGGAAAGGGGGCGCGGAAAGAAGCCTAGAAAGGACACTGAACTCACCCCCGTTGATCTGTGGTTGCTCGACGACGGTGGGGTGGTCGGAGACGAAGGAATCGACCCCGGCGAGCGGCGGCCACATGGAAGAAGACGGGGACGAACGCGTCGGCTCCGGGCTTCCCGGCCCGATTCCATGGGCGTGGAGGGAGAGCAGGTCACGACGGAGCTCCTATGCGCGTCGATTAGCTCGGGATGGCCCTCGACGACGGCGATGCGGTGGCGAGTGGCAGCGGCTACACAGCGGCGGGGAGGCGAGCTAGGGTTAAAGTCGAGGGGGAAACGGGTACTGGAAAGGGATGTGGGGGAGCAGGTGAGCGCCCTCGTGCGTCTTTGACCCACAGGGAGGCTCGGCATGGCAGCATGGGCAGCGGCGAGGAGGTGGTGGCATGGCGCAAGGGATGGCCCTGTCGCCACAGTGACAAAAGTCATTTTGCAACCCCCCCCCCCGACTGTAATTAAAATATTTGCAAACAGGTCCATCAGCAAACTTTGGTGATTTAAAAGAGGCTCTTGAACAGTTTTATAAATTATGCAAACAATTATAAAGCCTCCCCATGACATGTAGGAGCTACACAAAAAATTGGTGCCCCAAAATAAATTGTTTGGATTCACATTTGTTCATAAAGTTAAAATATGGCCATTTTTGATAAAATCCAAAATGCATTTACTTGGAGCAATTAAGCATCTTCAAAAATAATGAAAATATTCATGGAGGCTCCCAATATATTAATGAAGCTCCCCATCATTTTATTTTGAATTTTTGAAAAGTTGAACTTGGTTTCAAAAATAGGAATTGATTTGATCCAAATTTTAATTCTAAATTTTAAATCTTTGCTTGGCAAGAAATTTCCTTTGGAAAATATTTATAAAAATATATTCTTGGAACTTCCTGGACAAATTGGAAATTCCAAAATAATTTGGGTTCAACAATTTGAGCAAATGCGTTGAGGTTGGAGATTTTAGGAATTGGATTTGTTTTCTTTTAAAGCTTTCCAAACTTGCTTTATTTTAAAGTAGCAATTTAATGCCATGATGCAATGTTGCAAAGCAAAAAGTGAAAATTTGGCCCATATTGTAGGGTGCCAAACTGGGGCTGTTACAATATTATGGTTCTACTAACACCACATGTTTTATTAGTTTTTTATGTTAGTACACAAGGTTTTGATAATTTCAGGTAGCTTGGTGATACTTGTTTGTAATTAATTATATAAATCCTCTTGTTAAGATTGTCATCAATAAGCGAAATGGGAGAGATTGGAAATGCATGAAGCCCCTATGTGTGATCTTGATAATGAATGACAGTTCCTATAGAATAATAGTTTCATGGAGTTATATTTTAAGGAATATTCCATAGGTAATGGTTGAAAACTATGTGTTGGATATTATGAAGATAATGACATGTCTAGACTTTTTACCATCAGAAACATTGTTTTGAAGATATAAATTTCATTTGATAAAAAAGAAGGAAATGAATATGAAGTTCTTGTGTGTAACTTAAATGGTTTCCTTGCTCTGTCTTATGAGTTAAGTTATGGAGAGTAAATATCTTAAAAAATTCATACAAGAGAAGAAACAACATATTATTCTTACAAGTTATGCTCTCATATGTTCAGCCACGATAAGTTGTGTGTAGAGCGCATGTCAGTGGCATGACACCACTCATAAGTGAATACTAGTGGCGTGTGCTACACCACTCATAGGTGAATAGTAGTGGCGTGTGCCACACCACTGGTATTTCAGTTACAAGTGACCTGTCCTTGTGTGTATGCAACAAAAATATACCAGTGGCGAACCCTTGGTCATGGAAGCCACTACTAATATTTTCAGGATAAAAAAAGCAGTATCACCGTCCATCACCGACAATGCGTCTAGTTGTCGTGTACACGGACTAGCCCTCCACCGCCACCTAGGGTTGGGGAGGCGTGCGGAGGCTCGCACACAGACGCCACGAGCGCGACACGGTTGTCCTCATCACTATGCCGTCATTGAAGGATTTGCTCGCCGATGCTGAAACCTGACTAAGGTTGACGTCCTAGGCATTTGCATGACTGGAGGAAGAGCGGGTAGCAGTAGAGGAGGCAGATAGGATGGGGGAAGAAGAGAGGGTGAGTGACATGTGGTTGCGTCTACTTCTCTTTCCTCTTTTTGGTTAGCACACGAGCTCAAATCGGCTATGCTAGATTGAATATGTACTAATTTTGAGATCTTAAATCGTTCATCGGAGATGTCTTTGGGGCATTTCTTCTTCGGTGAAGCTATTTCATTTAGAACAACACATCATCTTCATATAAACTTCTTCTCAAAGTCGAAATTCCAGCAGTACATGTTGTTCGCATAAGCAGGCTAATGATTTATTGGTAGAAGAATTTAGTTCTGACTGCTTCGAATTCAATTGCTCTTTCCTGAATATATTGGTATGCAAAGAGAACAAGATCTACCATGTCACTTGGCATATTCTGAATTTATTTCTCCTTGATTCTATATTCAGTGTCAGCGCAAACCATGAAAAAAATGCTTCTTTGACTAGGACGGTGAGCAGCTCCTGGACCTGGACTACCTCGACCCTTTGTCCGAGACCCAGCCATAGCCCTATGATGAGCAACATCGAGCAGATCACGAGGCGCACATGCCAGGACATGATACAGGAGCAACTGTCATGACCATGGGCACAGCTTGGAGAGAGACGCCAGTGTCGAGCTACGACAGGCTTGCCTGATGCCAAGGTTAGCTTCCCTCAATCCTTCTGCCGCTCTCTCTCTCTCTCTCTCTCTCTCTCTCTCTCTCTCTGCTGGCATGTCCGCTGGATTTTTGGTCACATCCCTTTTCTTGTCGCACTGTAATATTGGTCAACCAAACGACACAACGATGAAATTTCAGAATATTGATGTTGTTGGTTTAGCTTTTTGTACAACTAAAAGCAGCCAATGGAAGCTATAATTTGACAGGTTATTTAGGATGACAGATTGTCTAAAATGATTAAAACTCAGAGTTCTGTTATAACATGTATGTGCTAACAAAATTATTCTTCTACTTGAATGCTTTGCATATGCTGAGGTGTGACCTAGAAGGCTTGGATTTGGATACAAGCACCAGGTACCTAAAGGGATTCGAACTTTGGTTTATGTGCAATTTTAATTCAGTTCAATTATGCTTCTCAACGACAGATTACTCTGTTAGTTTAATTGTCGGAACATATTTTGGTTAACTTTGGAACGAACTTGATGAAACATTTCTATATTGTTCTTAATCATTCGGATCAATCGTTTGAATCTATGTGATGTTGCTTTAGAGGTCTTAAAGAAGAAAAATGAAAAACTTGATATGCTTATTGAAACTGGTTTGTTCTGACAAAAACATTGTTCGGTCATACTGAGGTGTCTGCGACCGGGTCTCTTAAATGTAATGCTCACATCAGTTTATCCAACCAAATATAGTCAATTGTTATTAGGTCCCCTGTTCCAGAAGCTTTAGTGCCCTCCTGTTTGATGAGAAATCACAGCATGGAACACTATATGCCAAATATGATTAACTATTGCACCTTGCAGCCTTCAGTTATATAAGATTTTGCAATCCATACACCATGAATGCCGCGTTCTGGGTCTGCTACAGGTGGAGTGGCATATTAGGCAGGTGACCCTCCCTCTATCATTTCTCTTTCCCCAGCCCCAGTTTGGTAATTGACTTTGGTTTTTTGGGGATGACATAGCCACATAAGTCAGATGTTGTGCTTCAGCTCACTAACTGCGCCGCTATCTGACTAGCGGATCTAATTTTTTTTTAAATGTGCAGGAACATATCTATTGGTCGTTTTAGCTAATACTGCTCTGTGATGCTATATAAACTGATTTTGGATCTTCTGGACACTTATATATGTCGATCGTCTTTGCTAATACTGCTCTATGATGCTACATAAACTGATTTTGGCTCTTCTGGATGCTTCAGAGTTGGCACCCCCATGACCTATCAGGTAAATAGAGGTTGAATTATTTTATTTTTTACATAATACATGCCTTCAAAACTTAATTGTGCCATAGGAATATCCCAGTAAGTATTCTGAAAGAGAGGTGGAAGTAGTCTTTCCCACTTAGCCTTACGCTTCATAGAGCGTAACACAGTTCAGGGGAGGTTTGCTTGCTCAGCGATTTCGAGCACTTTTTTAATTGCTTTTATTAGGGAGCTTATACTAACTGATTCAATGGCCGATTAATATTTTAATAAACAGTTTCTTATTTCAATATAGCTGATCTGATGTATGTTTTAGTTATCTTTTCTATCCTCCTTCAAAAAAATTAGGTCATATTCGATTTCTTACCAACTGAGCTCACCAATTTATAACTGACTCAATTTTGAAGTGTAGTTCTGTTCAATTTGTTTTAGGATGGTCACGGTTACTGGATTTTCGGGTTTTGGCAGATGTGTCCCAGAATAATGCCACAAGATAATAACATGCTATTGTGATGCATGCATGTATTGTTGGCGAAATATTACTACCACTAGTAGAAAAAGGGGCAACAACACCGGTTTTATTGGGCCTTTAGTACCGGTTGTGCAACTGGTACTAAAAGGTCGGTACTAAAGGGGTACCCCTTTAGTACCGGTTTTATAGACAACCGGTACTAAAGGCCCTCCACGTGGACGAACCTGTGCGGGCGCAGGCGGAGGACCTTTAGTACCGGTTGGTAATACCAACCGGTATTAAAGGTTCCTGCTTTTTTTGCTCCCCCCCTATTTTTTCAGGGAGGTTTAGGTTTTCGGTTTTATTTCTTTTCGCTTATTTTTCGGGGTTTAGGTTTTCTGTTTTTTTCCTTTTCGCTCATTTTTCAGGGTTTCGGAGGAGAACACGTATAAATTACCCACTACACATATAAGGTACTCACTACACATATAAAGTACTCTCGTTAATTACATATAAAGTCAAAATTACAATGGAGATCACCGCTAGCTAGTACATGCACGGAGGGAGTCTATTTTTCGACATAGTGGAATTCACCGAATTCATCTATGACTTGCGTCAGCATGAATCCCGCTAATTCCTCCGCAATAGCTTTTACGCGGTTTTCTAATAGGAGCTGGTTGCGCTTCCTTGACATCTTTAAAAGAAGGAGATCAAATCAGTTATGATCGAAACTAAACACAATTGATGGTAGCAAAATAAAAGTTGTGTATGATGTTTAGATACCTCTCGATTTCTTGCACTATTGACTCTCTCATTGACTCTCATGTGAATATACTCGCAAACGTAGTATCCACATAGTTGAGTCCCCTGTGGTTGTCGCAGACACCACTATACAAGAATATAATTTAATCAAATAATAATCAAGAGAATGATAATGGTATTAGAAATTACACAGACGTAGATACGTAGTAGTACTTACATTGTTAGCCTTGAACTCCAGCTTATCTTTCCATTCACCGCGTTCTTCCGCGATGAACTTTCTCCAAACCCTGCCCGGAAAAGAAAATGAATTGAGGAGTTATTTTATATACTTTTGATATCCGGAAATGAACGAAAGTGGACGATATAGTGCGATTGAAATTACCTCTTGAGCATTAGACGCACGCTTTTATAATCATCTTGATCTTTCCTTAACGAGTCCCAGACTTCAACTTCTCCTTCCTCAAGTCTAATGATAAACAGAATGTAGTGGAACCTGCGCACATTTATATACGCAGGTATTCAGAACTCATCAATTACACTTATTATCGGGAAAGCAAAATAGAATGTGTACAAGTAACACTCACCCGAAGTTGTAAGGAAAAAGTATTTCCTTTTTGGTACTTTGTCGCTTAAAAATGTTAGCAAACGGTCCTCTGTGTCCTGGACATACAGAGGACATTCTACGGTGACTTCATGAACTTTATCCGGGTCAATGAACCCAATGTCCCAGATTCCTCCCATTCGGCATTCACGGATCTTCATTCTGCATAAAAGCGTACAAAAGAATGTTGTGTGGATAATTACAAGCAATGAAACGAGCTTAACTATAAATAATTAAATTACACGAATAAATTACTTACAGACAATAGCAGCTGATGATAGATTTGTCGAGAGCAAGTTGATTGTACATCTGAAAAAGTTTGGAGAACTCAACCTGCACACCATATTGTCGGAAGTAGTGTTCTTCCTTAACTCCCGCCATGAGATATACTCTCCCTTGTTTTGCGGCGGCCATGTACCAGTTATTCAATTTATATAACTGTGTTGTTAGAGCACTCGGATTTTCGACCAGAGGCAGCCCGAGTTCAAATTTAGGTTGAATTGTTATCTGTTCTATTGGGTAACCCACGTCGCCAATGACAACTTCTCCATGCTCGATTTCCCGAGCTTCAGAAGGCACAATGAGCGGGGCGATCTATTGTGCTTCTTGTTCTCCGAGCTGGGCAACTAGTTTCCCGCACGCTTTTTCTTTCTCCGTCTGTGAGGAAAGTACCTTGTCAATACCTCGCTCATAGTCTGAAAGGGGCGGCGGTGGAGGGTTATATAGGTTGTCAACGGTGCGATCTTTTACCTCAGTTGGTATAGTCTTCAGAAGTTTCTTTATGGGGTCAACTGTTGCCTCCAGTCTTTCCTTTTTTTCTGTTCAAAAAAGGCTTTTGCCTTGCCTTGTGTGCTCAATTGTAATTCCTCCAAATTCATCTCGCCAGCTAACTTCTCAGGAGCCTTCACTTCCTTGGGTTTTCTTGCACGTTTCTTGACAGGGGACGACGTGAACAGCTTCCGCTTTGTGATATTACTAGTGGGCGCAGCAGTCGGCTCATGGGACGGCGCGGGCGATGGACTCGCGGTGGGCTCCCAATCGTCGGGGGAGGAGGGTGGACTTTGCTGTGGTGAATTTCTAACCGGAGGAGTCGGTGGCCTTGGCGCCGAGTCTGGAAACTTGATGTATTTCTTCTTCCATAGAACGATACCACTCGACTTCTCCCAATGTCCTCTCGCCTTCAGCTCCAGGAATGTCAAGATGCATTGAGTAGAATCCCGACAAAACTTTCGTGACCCCGACACAAGCAAATCCAGCTGGAATCTCACCAAAATGGATGGTTGCTCCAAGTTGATGTGGTAAAGCATAGCCATTCGCCACCGGAAAACTAAGGTTATTCATTGGCGCATGTAACTCACAATTTGTCTTCTCCGTGATATCATCCACAGGGTAGCGCGCCGCCGACGGTTCATCAACTGCAGGATCTTATAGCTGCGTGGAACCAACACTGCTTTTCCGCTGAGATGGGCAGACATCGACTGCATGATCTTCTACTCGCAGTTGAGAATCCCTTTGCTGGGTAATTGCAGCTAGCTGCTCCTTCACATCATGCATCTGGCGTTCTAATGCAGTAAACCTCTCCGCCTCCCTCTTCTTACTTCTGTAATGTTTTCTATAAGTTGCAGCGTCCTCCGGAAACCCTTCAAGAAACCAACCCCGCCTCCTCTGCCTCGACATCGTCCCCAGTGTTCTTTATTCCCGAGGGCGAGTGAAAGCTCGTTGTCCTCGCTATCGGGAACATATTTTCCCTGTCGGACTAGTTGTATTGCGTCAACTAGTTTTTTGGCGACTCTTGTAATTTTTTTCTTCCATTTTCCCTGTGCAACAATCTGCCCTGTGTCTGGGTCCAAGACTGCCACATGCGCGAACAACCAGAACTTGGACCTGTCGGGCCAGTCATCTGTCTGTGGAGTGATCCCTTTTTTACGCAGCTCGTTTTCATAGGCTTCCCACTTAGGCAAGGCAGTCTTGTAGCCACCTGAGCCCAAACGATGGTAATATTTCTTCTTCTGAGCATTCACCTTATTTTTGGTCGATCGGGCCACAGCGACGGCCGATTTCTTATATGCCACAAATTCAGGCCAGACATCTTTTAGCTTCTCTAGAGGTCCGGTGAAATTTGGAGGTTTTTTCGCATATTTTCTCCACAATCCGTTCTTCTAGTTGTTGAATTGCTGGGCCATCTTGCTAAGAGTCCATTCCTTGACTTTATCCTGGCTCTTCTGTGGGAGATCTGCCGGTAGGGTGAAAGAATCCAATATCGAGGCCCAAAGGGTATCTTTAATTCTTGCCTCGAGATATTTTGCGCCAATGTTCGCTTTCTTCGGCTTATTCCATTCCGCAACGGTGATCGGGACCATGTCCCTAACAAGAACACCGCATTGAGCTACATATTTAGTGTAGATTCCTTCGGGTTTCTCCGGTTTGCCTTTTATACTAACTTCGTCGATCGAAAACTTTGCACCATCCGGCAGCTTTACCCCTTGGTTCGGGCCTCGTTTAGGGATTGACTTAGATGCAGAGGGCTAAAAGAAAAAAATTCGTTAATAAGTGCAATATAAATCAATTAATGCATCTAGCTAGTGATCAACAAGACTAATATATACCTCGCCGGAGTTTTCTAACACCACTTCGTCGTCGTCGTTGTCGTCTCTGAAATTTTCTAACTCAAGTCCCTCACCGGAGTCGTTCAAACATTTCGCGCTGAAAGTTTCGTCGTCTTCTTCGCCGGAATCTTCTCCATCAGAATTGGGTCCTGCAGCCCTATCATATATAATTGCTTGCATCCGGTCTTCATTCTCCTCGTCTCGGATGAAGGGGGCGTCGTCTCGGGTGATGGGGGCGTCGTCCTCCATAGCTCAATGTCACTGCAAATTTCAAACTTAGGAATATTTCTAACTTAGCAATATTTCTAACTTAGCAATATTTCAAACTTTACTATGTTATCTAAATGACTTAGCAATATTTCTAACAAAATTGCTACACTAATAATAACCTAAAATAATCTAAACAAAATGGCTAAGTTTCAAAATTGCTAAGTTTCAAAATTGCTAAACTTTCAAAATTGCTACACTAAAAATTGATAACCTATAATAACCTAAACAATAATAAGCTAAACAAAACTTAAAATTTACTAAAAATGAACATGCTAACTTTGATAAATTTTCTAACTTTGATAAATTTTCTAACTTTGGTAAAATTTCTAACTTTGATAAATTTCTAACTCAACTATAATCTTTAATAATAATCTAAACAATAATAACCTATAAACAATAAACAAAATTGCTAAGTTTTTCAAATTTGCTACACTAAACTTTACTTTACTAAATAATAACACTAAACTTTACTAAAAATGACAATAATAACACTAATAAACAAACCTCAATAACACTAATAAACAATAATAACACTAAACTTTACTAAAAATGAAAAAAAAACAAACCTCAAAAATGGCGCGCGGTGGCGGAGGTGGAGGCCGGCGATGGCGCGGCAGAGGTGGAGGCTGGCGCGGCAGGCGATGGTGCGGCGGAGGTGGAGGCCGGCGCGGGGGGCGATGACGCGCGGCGCCAGAGCAGGCCGAAGGCGAAGGCGGGCCGCAGCGCAGGCCGGAGAGGAGCAGGGCGCGGTGGCGGCGGCCGGCGTCGATGTCGATGACGTGCGTGGACGCGGTGATGGCGCAGAGCTTTGCGCCGGAGAGGAGCAGGACGGAGGGCACGCGGCGGAGGACACGGCGATGGGCGGCCGAAGCGTGGCTTCGCCGGGGAGAGCAGGCCAGAGAGGAGCGCGGGGGACTTGGCGAATTTGGGGATCGAATCGTCGATCCCCACACTTAACCGCATTGAAAACCCCTTTAGTACCGGTTGTTCTTTACCACCGGTACTAAAGACCCTTTAGTACCGGTTGTAGATAACAACCGGTACTAAAGGTCTGTTTTGGGCCGTGGCAAAATTTCGCGCGCGAAGCCCACCCCTTTAGTACCGGTTGTATTTAACAACCGGTACTAATGGGCTTTTGATTTTTTTCCTCTAGTTTCTTTTTTCTCTCCTATTTTTTCTTTCTTATATTTTCTGTTTATTTTTTCTTTATTATGTTTTCTGATTATTTTTTCTTTCTTATGTTTTCTGGTTATTTTTTCTCTCTTATTTTTTCTATCTATATTTTTGAGATTATAGGTTCATTCATTTAATTACAAAATTTGGAATTCGAACTCCATTAATTCACTAATTAAATTTATATATTCAATATCTTTTCATCTGTTTATCAAAAAAATGCAATTAAAATATCAAATTGTTGTTAAAAATGTAATCTATCTATTTATGAAAAATTCATTTTTTTTGAAACTATAGGTGAATTCATTTAATTACAAAATTTGGAATTTGAACTCCATTAAGTCATTAATTAAACTTATAAATTCAATATCTTTTCATCTGTTTAACAGAAAAATGCAATTAAAATATCAAATTGTTGATAAAAATGTAATCTATCTATTTATATAATTTATATATATTCATTGAAGTCCGAAGGAGGTGGGCCGTCCCCCTCGTACCTGGCGAGACCCAATATTTTGCATACATATGCATGAATATCACACACATCTCCCGAAGTTGATAGTTTAGGTCGCAAGTTTTCAAAAGCAAATAGTAACCTAAACTGATCACAGACAAGAGAACTGCAATGGCGATCACAAACTCTGAAACTAACTTCGACCGGTTCCTGAGCCGCGGGGTGCTGAGCCGCCGGCGCTGCGCATCCAAAGAGAAGGAACCCTCACAGAGTCATAGCTCACGTGAGAAGGAACCCTCTGAAGAAACGACCACCTACTGTCATACTGTGTATCCAATAGATACATGTAGCGATGGACGTGCTCATCCTCCTCCCTGATACGGCGACGTACCACCTCCTCGGGGGCCGGCTCCCTCTGCACCGAGCGTGGCCCACGTGACTGCCACCACAGAAGATCCGGGTCGACGACGTCACCCGGATTCCTCACCAAGCTGTGCGTCCCGGAAGGTAGCACCTCCCAGTGCCAGCCCGGTGGAGCCCAGTCCCGCACATCGCCCCTCTGGTCCAACATGGACATCGTCGCCGAGAACAGTGATGAGGTTGCAGATATGAGTTTAGATGTGATATGGCAATGGCGGCCAAGCCTACATATATATAGTGAGAAATTACAGGAAGACGAAGGCGGGAAGCGGTGGAAGAAGCACACGGATCGTGTGTTTCCTTCGAGCGCTTGTGAGCCGTTCGATCAGAAGCACACGGATCGTGTGTTTCTTTAGAGCGCTTGTGAGCCGTTGGATCGGAAGCACACGGATCGTGTGTTTCTTTCAAGCGCTTGTGAGCTATTGGATCAGAGCCTTTAGTACCGGTTCGTGTTACCAACCGGGACTAAAGAAGCACACGGATCGTGTATTTCTTTCAAGCGCTTGCGAGCCGTTGGATCAGGGGTGTGTTTCTTTTGAGGGCTTGTGAGCTGTTGGATCAGAGCCTTTAGTACCGGTTCGTGTTACCAACCGGGACTAAAGAAGCACACGGATCGTGTGTTTCTTTCAAGCACTTGCGAGCCGTTGGATCAGGGGTGTGTTTCTTCTGAGGGCTTGTGAGCTGTTGGATCTGCACTCCCACCTCATCCATAGGTACACCTTCTAATCGCCTATAAATAGCGACGTCCCTGCAGCGAACGGCACACAACGAGCGTCTACCTTTGCCACCGAACCCAATGGTTGGATTTAGCCTACCCGCTGGCACGTTCCCTAGCATTATTGTGTTTGTCCTTGTTCGTCGGCCAGCCATTGGAGCCACCTCCTGTAGGTCGGTGAATAAGGACAACACAACAAGGCTGTTGGAAACACAAGCCCTCGGGTAGGTTGAATCCAACCACTGGATTAGGGTGACACAATGATGAATTGCCGAGGAGGTGGGAGTGGTGGTGGTGGAAGTGGTAGCCATGCCTAAGTGTGTTTTGTTCTACCAACAAAATACTTCAGTTTTCAAAAGCTCACAAGCATGAAGCGGATCTCTAGAAATCATGTTGATCGACCGAATACAAATCAAACGGTTTCACCTACATACGCCCTACGGTGCATTTGATATGCGGGCACTCTCTAGCCACAGTAGGGTTGTATGCAGGTGATACCGTGTGTTTTGTTCTATCTAGGAATCCTTCAGTTCATCGACCGAATACAAATCATTCGGATTCCCGTCATACAGCCCAACGGTGCATTTGATATGCAGGCACTCACGAGCCACCGTTGGGCTGTATGACGGGGAAACCGTGTGCATTTGATAAAAGGTTTAATACATTAATTATTACACATCACCAACAACATCCCTATCTAGTGTTCACTTGTTTCTTCATGTGTGTCCCTTTCTTCTGATTGCGCCGTAGCCATGGACAATCTTCATCATTTAACACGATGCTTGGGTCAGTTTTCACTTTGAAGGGCGGAATTTCATTAAACTTATTGTAATCTTCTGACATGTCTGTCTTATCCTCCACTCCCACGATGTTTGTTTTCCCTGAAAGAACTATGTGGCGCTTTGGCTGATCGCATGATGTATCGGCTCACTTATCTTTTCTTTTGTTTGGTCTGGAAGACATGTCCTTCACATAGAAAACCTGAGCCACATCATTGGCTAGGACGAATGGCTCGGTGTGGTACCCAAGATTGTTGAGATCCACTGTAGTCATGCCGTACCGCCGGTCGATCTCTACCCCGCCTGCCAGGTTGACCCATTTGCACTGAAACAAAGGGATCTTAAAATAAGGTCAACCATAATATGTGTCCTTTGTCCCATCGTCATTTGTTGCATCAAAGCGGACACCACTGTTTTGGTTAGTGCTCTTTTGTCTTGGGTTTCCGTGTAAAATATATTCCCATTTATCTCGTACCCTTGGAAAGTCAATATAGTCGAAGATGGTGACTTGGCCAACAAGTATAGCTCATCTCCAATAGTGGTGTTATTAATGAGATGTGTACGCAACCAACTGCTGAAAGTTTCCACGTGCTTTCCTTTAATCCAGAAGTTAGTCTGCTCCGGGTATTCGGAGCGTAAAAGATCCATGTGTTTCACGATATACGGAGCCACCAATCTGGAATTTTGTAGAACTGTGTAGTGTGCTTGAGTGAAAGATTGCCCGTCCATACTTCTTGTTGCTTCCTTTCCTAGCGTGCCTTTTCCACGCAATCTCCCCTCATGGCGCGATTGAGGAACACCGATAGGCTTAAGATCAGGAATAAAGTCAACACAAAACTCAATGACCTCCTCTGTTCCATAGCCCTTGGACATGCTTCCTTCTGGCCTAGCACGGTTATGAACATATTTCTTTAAGACTCCCATGAACCTCTCAAAGGGGAACATATTGTGTAGAAATATAGGATCGAGAATGGAAATCTCTTCGACTAGGTGAACTATGAGGTGCGTCATAATATTGAAGAAGGACGGTGGAAACACCAACTCAAAGCTGACAAGACATTGGACCACATCCTTCTGTAAACTTGGTAGAGTTGCTGGATCGATTACCTTCTGAGAAATTGCAATGAGGAATGCACATAGCTTCACAATGGGTACTCGAACGTTTTCCGGTAGAAGCCCCCTCAATGCAATCGGAAGTAATTGTGTCATAATCACGTGGCAGTCATGAGACTTCAGGTTTTGGAACTTTTTCTCTGCCATGTTTATTATTCCCTTTATATTCGACGAGTAGCCAGAAGGGACCTTGATACTGCTCAGGACTTGAAAAAAGATCTCCTTCTCTTCTTTGGCAAGAGCGTAGCTGGCAGTACCTTGATACTTCTCTGGATTCTGGTTGTCTCTTTCGTGCGTACGTTGCTGGTCCTGCCGTGCATCCGTTGTATCTTTCGTCTTCCCATACACGCCTAAGAAGTTTAGCAGGTTCACGCAAAGATTTTTTGTCACGTGCATCACGTCGATTGCAGAGCGAACCTCTAGGATTTTCCAATAGGGTAAATCCCAAAATATAGATTTTTTCCCACAAGGGTACGTGCTTGTTTGTGTCTTTCGGAACAGATAGACTGCCAGGACCCTTTCCAAAGATTACTTCTAAATCCTTGACCATGCCATATATAACATCACCATCAGGGCGTGTAGGTTTTGTCCGGGTATCTGCCTCACCTTTCAAATGCTTGCCTTTGTTTCTTACGTGATGCCTGTTTGGAAGAAATTGACGATGCTTCAGATACACAATCTTGTTAACTAAATATGTACTGTCAGTCTTATCTAAACAGTGCGTGCATGCATTGTATCCCTTGTTCGACTGTCCTGAAATGTTACTAAGAGCAGGCCAATCATTGATGGTTACAAACAGCAGTGCTCGTAGGCCAAATTCCTCCTGTTTGTACTCGTCCCACACACGTACGCCTTCTTCAGACCATAACTATAAAAGTTCGTCAACTAATGGCCTCAGATACACATCAATGTCGTTGCCGGGTTGCTTCGGGCCTTGGATAAGCACTGGCATCATAATATACTTTTGCTTCATGCACAACCAAGGAGGAAGGTTATAGATACATAGAGTCACGGGCCAGGTGCTATGACTGCTGCTCTGCTCCCCAAACGGATTCAAGCCATCTGTACTTAGACCAAACCTTAAGTTCCTTGTGTCAGCTGCAAAATGCCCAAACACACTGTCGATGTTTCTCCACTGAGACCCATCAGCGGGGTGTCTCAGCATCTCGTCTTCCTTACGGTCTTATTTGTGCCATCGCAACAACTTGGCATGCTCTTTGTTTCTGAACAAGCGTTTCAACCGTGGTATTATAGGAGCATACCACATCACCTTCGCGGGAACCCTCTTCCTGGGGCTATGCTCGCCCTCAACATCACCTGGGTCTCTCGCCCGATCTTATACCGCAATGCACCGCATATCGGGCATGCATTCAAATTCTCGTACTTCTCACCGCGGTAGAGGATGCAGTCATTGATGCATGCATGTATCTTCTCCACGTCTAATCCAAGAGGGCAGACAATCTTCTTTGCTTCATATGTATTGTGGGGCAATTCATTATTTCTTGGAATACTCTTCTTAAATATTTGTAGCAACTCTTCAAATGCCTTGTCAGATATTCCATTCTTTGCCTTCCACTGCAGCAATTCCAGGGTGGTACCCAGCTTTTTCTGGCCATCTTCACAATTTGGGTACAACAATTTTTTGTGATCCTCTAACATGCGCTCCAACTTCGACCACTCATTTTCACTTCCACACTTCATCTGTTCATCAAGAATGATCCGACGAAGATCATCATCATCGGACTGATCAACAATGACCTCATGCTCAATTTCGTCTTCCCCCATTGTAGTATCACCATGTTCAGAGAACATAGGATAGTTATCATCATCCTCTTCTTCAGGGTCTTCCATTATAACCCCACTTTCTCCATGCTTGGTCCAACAAAAATAATTGGGCATGAAGCCTTGTCGCAACAGGTGGGAGTGTATGGTTCTTACGCTCGGGTAATTCCTCGTATTCCGACATTCATCACATGGACAAATCATAAAACCATTCTTCAGCTTGTTTAACTTAACCACATCGAGAAAACGATGCATGCCATCAATGAACTCGGGACGGTGTCGATCACCGTACATCCATTCTCGGCTCATCTGCATTACATAAATACATCAAAAACCATTACACCAGCTAAATAATGAATAGAGATACATGACCAAATTAATTAATACAAGTTCATTACATTAAAACCAAAGTAGAGTAGTGCCCAAATTAATGTAATACATAGTTCTCACGAAACATACATCAATCGAAACTAACATACAACTATCTAAAGAATTTAAATCCAACAACAAATGCGATCAGAATCGCAAACAAGGTAACTATTGAACCAACAGCATAATGATACCAAGCCTCTTGACTAATGACATATTTTCTAATATTTTTAAGCTTGACGCACATTGCATCCATCTTCATCTCGTGAGCAGCGACGACGTCGGCAAGCTCGACCCCGTGAGCATCAACAATGTCGGCAATCTTAAAGTCCAATACCATCTTCTCTTCCAGGCATTGGAGACGAAGATCTTCACTTATCTTCAATTTTGCTTTCAAATCGTTGTTTTCTTTTTCTAAAAACTCGACAATAGGGTCGGCTGGAATTTCCGGTTCAACTAGCTCCTAAATAAAAAATATATCTAAGTCAAGTTGGTCGGCATGATTGTTATAACCACGAAACTAAATAAATAGTTATAAAAATATACCACATCCGAATCATAGACCGGACGAGGGCCGACGGGGACGGTTATCAAAACCATGACACTATACATATAAAAAAACATAAGAAAATTATACAAGAAATAATTATGCATTTAAAATCATATAACTAACATTTTTAAAATAAAAGATAAAAAAGAGGTTCACCGAGGTGGTGTCGGTTATGGAGCGGCGCGGGCGATCGACGGCGGTGAGGAGGGGACGAGACGACACTATATGAAACCACAAATTATACTTCAATTTGAGCTTAAAATGCATATAAAATAAATGAAATCACTAACTTAGGCATTTCATCAAACACCTTGCAAGCACTACAAAAATCAAACTAGCTAAACTTGCAAAAAAATGAGCTAAACTTGAAATGCCGGAAGAGAAGATGAAGAAGTTGCTAACCCTTGTATAGGGTGCCACAAATCTTGACAAATGTTGGAGAAAAATGGGGGTGAACTAGAGCTTGGGAGAGAGGAAAAATGGAGTTGGGTCGAGTTGCTTCAAATGGAGCTGGCTCGGGGTGGAAGAAGCTAAATATAGGCAGAACCTTTAGTACCGGTTGTTATTACCAACCGGTACTAAAGGCTACTCTTTAGTACCGGTTGCCAATAACAACCGGTACTAAAGGGCTGGCCGTGGGCCACCAACTGTGGCCGCATGTACACGAACCCTTTAGTACCGGTTGGTATTAACAACCAGTACTAAAGAGTAGCCTTTAGTACCGGTTGGTAATAACAACCGGTACTAAAGGGTTGGCGGCACGCGGCACAGATACAACCGGTGCTAATGGCTGCCTTTAGTACCGGTTTTGTGACAACCGGTACTAAAGGGGGCGCACTGTTGCCCCCTTTTCTACTAGTGTACTAAAACAAACAACTACAAAAACTCACAAACTTTTGATGGCTACTGATTGAGTTTCTAATTTGACCAACATGGCGAATAGGTTGCTGGAGATTGAAGTAGGGAGTGAATCCATTCATTTCACATCTTTCTTTGATAGTGAAAATGTAAATATAGTAAAACCTGGTGAATTAGTTACCGCACTTTATTTTATTACTTTAACCTATTGCAATTCTTTGCCTAACTTCCATATAGCTAATTTGTGTCATTTCTCCCCCTTTAGGTACAGGCATTTTATACAATGATCATTTGCCATATTTGCTACTTGCAGATGAGCATGTACTTCACACCTGTTTTTCGGACATCTTCTCGTGAGGGAAATGAAAGTATCTATATTTTAGTTCACGTTCTTTTTTGTTGGAACTTTTGTTCTTGTTTGGTGGTCATATTTGCATTTATGGCTCTGTCATACAGGTAATTTATGTATTTATTATGCTTTGATTATTTTCGTTCATGCAAACAACAACCCACAACATGTATATATGCAAGCATTTGCAGCAAACAAGGGTCTTGAGGTTCTTTTTCTCCTTGAAACATCAGCTCAAGCCTCTGAAGCATCAATGCTAGCTCAAGTGTCTATAATTTCTTATCGATACTTAGTAGTGAATTATATTTCATGTAAGGTTATACTTTATAGCCTTAGGTGGTTCTCGAGGTAATATGTTTATTGGGATAAGCTTTTTAAGCATTGTTTGGGCTATGGCACCATGTGTATCAATAGTTTTCTAACTGAACATGTCAAGTTTTGTGTAATGTCATGCAAAGTATGCAAATGATCCTGCTCAAGTGTCTATTGTCCAACCTCTCGATAGGCTGAAACAACTTTTTGTTCCCGAGCGTCTATTGTCCAACCTCATGCAAAATACATATTAGGTGCAATTATATTTACACATGAAGTCAACGCTCAGTGGCTCCAGTTTTCCATGTTGAATGTTGTTGTGTCAAGCTCCCAAGTTATTTTTAGCTTTTGTCTTTCCTTAGCATTTCGAGGATTCATTTGGCGATTTGATGTTGTTATACTCTAAAAAATAACAAAGACTCAGAAAATATATTTCTATGTTGAATTTAAATGTACTAGATCAACTCGATTTACTTATTTTTTTCTGATATCATTGGCGCGCGAAGTGCATTGTTATACGTTCTACTGTAGCAAAAAATTGTGAAAAATCCGCCAATCTATTAATAATCATCCAAAAGACCCAAAAAGTAATAAAATTACAAAAAGGCCTATGGACCACCTAGCGACGACTACAAACACTGGGACGAGCCGAAGGCGCGCCGCTGTCCTCGCCCTTCCCTCACCGGAGTCGGGCAAGGCTTGTCGTAGGAGAGTTTGTTGTAGTAGACAGACGGGAAGTCGTCGTGCTAAGGTACCAAAGGGCCAGCGCAGCAGAGCAGCAACTGAAAGAACGAGATGTCGCCTAGAGGGGGGGGGTGAATAGGCGATTTAAAACTTTTACGTTTAGGCTTGATAAATGCGGAATAAAACTAGCTTTTAATTTATCAAGCACAAAACCTAATATACTAGGTTCACCTATGTGCACCAACAACTTATGCTAGTCAAGTTAACAACAAGGATAGCAAGAAGATACTTCAAGCTCAATGGCTATCACAAGGTAAATGCATAAGTAAAGGAGTTTGGTTATAGAGATAACCGACACAAGTGGAGACGGAGGTTTGATTCCCGTAGTTCCTTCCCAATGGAAGTACGTCTACGTTGGAGAGGTGTGGAGGCTCCTTGGCCCTCCTACAAGCACGTCTGTGCTCACCCTATTCTCCGTGAGCTCCTCCCGTGGGGGATTTGCTCATCCACTATGAGGTCGTCTTGAGGGCGTTGACCAAACCCGTACAAAGAGGTCTTCTTGAGGGCGTCGACCAAACCCGTACAATTTGCCCGAGCCTACCTCCACACAATAGGAGGCTCCCGTAGCACACACAACCGTCTAGGGTGCACAATGCACCCAAGAGGCACAAGCTCTTGGGAGCCCTATGCACCCAAGAGTAACAAGCTTCGAACTTCAATCCCATGTATCACCGTGGGGAACTCAAACCGATGCACCAAATGCAATGGCAAGAACACACTAAGTGGTCAAGTCCTTCTCTCCCAAATCCAACCAAAGCAACTAATGCTAGGGAGGGATTGGAGAGGAAGAACAAAGGAGAAACACAAAGCAACTCCAAGATCTAGATCTAAAGGCTTCCCCTCACTTAGAGGAGATATGGCTTGGTGGAAATATAGATCTAGATCTCCTCTCTCTTTTCCCTCTACAAGGAGGCAAGAATCATGGAGGAATAGAGAGAAGGCAAGCTCTCAAAAGGTCAACAATGGAGGAAAGAGAGTGCAAAGAGTTGGGGAAGGGGTTAGGGGTCAATGGGGAAGAAACCCCACTTATATGGGACCCCAAAAATGCAACCGTTATGAGCTGAACTCGCGCAGCAGCGGTACTACCGCCACTTGCGGCGGTACTGCCGTTCATGTGCACCCGAGGGGTGTTTTGGCGGTAGTACTGGCGGTACTGCCGCCGGAGGAAAAACTGCAGAACACCCCCAAACGAAAACGTCGATAACTTTTGCATCCGGACTCCGATTTCGATGTTCTTGGGCTCGTTGAAATCGCAACGACGAGCACTACAAGAATATGCAAAGAAACATCATAGTCCAATAAGGGAGGATAAAACCAAATGAAGAAAGGTTTGACCTACCTATAAGAGAACACTCGGTAAAACCTCCAACATCAAAAACGTAATAAGTTTTTCATACGAAATCCGTTTTTGATGAACTTGAGCTTTTCTTGAAGATTATGACAAGCTCTAAAACCACACATGGAGAAATCCCAAATAAGAACCAAGAAAGATGATGCCAAGGATGCAAAGGTTTGAGCTCTCTATGACGATACGATCAGATATTCGCTCGAGAGCCCCTCTTGATAGTACGGCTATCTATCCTATAACCCGGTCTCTCAACTAACATCATGAGACCGGCAAAATAGAAACCCTATCAAGATCATACCTTTGCCTTGCGCATAATCCACTTGAGCTAGATGATGATGATCTTAATCATCTCAAGATGGAGCATCTTTCTTGAATGCGCTCCGCTTGGTGAAGACTTGTAAATTGCTCCCCATAAACTAATATGGGAGAGCTACTCTCATGTCCATCTTCACTTGACCATAATCTCCATGCGGGTTGCAAGCTTCAAGCATAAGAACTCTTCTTGATGTTCATCTTGAACTTGCACATCACACCCTTGATGACGATCACCACTTGTCGTCATATTCCATGGGCTATATGAAATATCCATTTCAAAGCAAGCCCATGGGAAGGTACCTAACCACACAAGGATACACCACACATGCATGTACATGGGTTAGTTCACAAAGCTATATAGACAATTGCTTACCGTAGCTTTGTGTATAGCAGCGGTACTACCGCCGGTCCTGGCGGTAGTGCCGCTGCACTCTTCGATTCTTCTCCAACGGCTCCTTCTGCCTGGGGAACCCATCCCGCAGCTCCGGCACTGCCGCCGGAGACGGCGGTACTGCCGCTGTAGGCACACAGAGGGCCTCCCTGGCGGCAGTGCTGGCGGCACTGCCAGCCCCAGGGGAGCTCCTACAAGCCCAGCAGCGGTACTGCCGCTGTAGGCTCACAGAGGGCCTCCCGGGCGGTAGTGCTGGCGGCACTGCCAGCCCTGGGGGGGGCATGCATGCCCCAGGCACGGCGGTACTGCCGCCAGACCTGGCGGTACTGCCGCTGTAGACTCACAGAGGGCCTCCCGGGCGGCACTGCTAGCGGCACTGCCAGCCCTGGGGGGGGCATGCATGCCCCAGGCACGGCGGTACTGCCGCCAGACCTGGCGGTACTGCCGCTGCTTCCAGTGGTACTACCGCCACCTGAAGCATATAGGGCACACTCCCTGATTTCTGCGGTGATCCTCTTCTTGGATCCAACACATGGACCCAAAGTGATGCCTATGGACAAACCTACAAGAATATTGTCGTGGGGTTGTCACGGCAAGTTCTTCCTCCGGGAAGATGAGTTCTGGGGCCATTGATGATCGAAGTACGTGGGAACGATTAATCTCGCCGGGGAACAAGGATTTACCCAGGTTCGGCCCCTCTGATTAGAGGTAAAGACCTACTTCCTGCTTCTATGTTATTGCTCTTGATTATATCTCGATTACAAGGACCCGGCTCCCACAACTCAGGAGCCGGCGACTTCTCTCTGGTGGCTAGGGTTTCTCTCTACTGGTTGAACTCATCGATCTAAGGTCCAGGACCCTGCTTATAAAGGTCGCCGGGTCTCTGGACTTACAGGCTACACCGAGTCACACTAGAACACGGAGTCCTACTCTACGTCTTGGTCTTCCAAGTTAGACTCCGGGTTGTACTTGGACTCCTTCTTTGGACGAGCCTCTTTCTCCACACGGGCCTTGGTCGGCTTGTCTCCAGCCCAGCCCATGTGACTTGTCTCGTGACTCGGCGTTGGCCTTCTTGGTCTTGGCGGGTCTACTTTCCGGGTCCATGGGCCTACCCATAAAGTATCCCCCCATCAGTAGCCCCCGAATTTATCTTGGGCGCAGCTTTGCGGCTTCTTTTGACTTGTTGGTTCGACTCCCTGGGTCGACTCCTTCCACTTGAGCCACAGGCTCCAAAGTCGCTTGCTGCTAGCTCCAAGATGAATTCCTGCATAAGACATAAGACATAAAAACGGATGAGTCTATCCTCTTTCCTTGTTCAAGTCATCACCCTTGCCCTTGCACATGCTGGCCGGGTCTGTTGTGACTCTTGCGAACAAGGACTAGATGGCTTGACTTTTACTGTCACAGGACTCGCCATTCTGGGACAAGCCGGCTTCATCCACATCTGTGACTTTAACCTTTCTCTGCTATGTCTTTACTGTTAACCACTGAACCGTTGCTAATGAAACGTTATCCACAGTTTACTGTGGACCTGCACTGTAACTCTCTTAGGGTTTTACCCTCTCGATAAATACCGAAGGGTTAGGTTTTAAACCTCACTTGCCCCCTCCAGCTCAAAATCTCATCTTTCTCTCTTCGCGCCCATCTCTTCCCGCGCCCAGCTCGCACCGCCCGCACGCCATGGCTCCCAAGCGCGCAAAGACCACATCCAAGGCCAAGGCATCCTCGTCGCGCAGGACGGTGGACATCGCCGCCGCGGCCGCCGCCGCCGCAAAATCCTCCTCCAAGCGATCGATTTCCGCCGATTGGGGTGGATCTGTGGTTACGGCGGAGCAATTGAAGACTCATAGGCTCTCAGGTTTGATTCCCTCTAGCGCTCAAGCTCGGGCCCCAGGGGATGAGGTTGTTCCCTCTCCCGCTAAGGGCGAAGTAGTTGTCTTCGTGGAGCACCTGTTCCGTGGATTTTCTCCCCCCGACGATCTTTTCTTCCGCCAGCTCCTCGAACTCTATGAGCTGCGGATTCACGATCTGGCTCCTAATTCCATTCTCACCCTTTCCAATTTCGTCGTTCTCTGCGAGGATTACCTCCAGATTAAGCCTGACATCAATCTCTGGCTTGAACTCTTCTACTGCAACCCTCAGCTCGAGACCTCTGGGGGCCCTCTTCTCCAATGTGGCGCCGTCGCTCTTCAACGGCGCCTCAACTCTGTCTTCCCAAAGCCAATCTTTCCCAATCGCATCAAGGACTGGCACAAAACCTTCTTCTATTGCAAGGACACCTCCCATGCAAATGAACCAAAACTTCCCTTGTTCTCTGAGGACCGCCTTCGGGCGACTCCTCTGATGAAAGCCAGATGCCCAGAGGCCGCCCGGCCAAGGGTCGAGTCTCTAATCACTCGCATCCGGGCCCTCTTGTCCCATAACTTGGAAAATATGGATCTGGTCCGCTGCTGGACGACTTGGAGAATCCAGCCACTGAGTCCTAGGACTCGGTTGATATGCTCATATACCAGATGCGCTGGTGATGACCTCCGAGTTACGGAGCAGCTGTCTGATGGACCCGAACTTGGTCGACTTATCAAAAAGTTGACTGGGAAACCGGTGAAGGATCAAGCTCATTTCGGGCTCCAGCCCTTCTGCTCGACCAACCCAGCTCCTGATGTAAGTATCATTCTCTACTCTTATTTCAACCTTGATCTCACTCGTACTGCTTACTGACTCACGTTTATTGACTCTGTTACAGCTCACCGACTCCTTCTGGAAGCCGGCCTCTGGAGCTGATACTAAAAATAAAGCTAAAGCTGAGGCTGAAGGATGACGAGCAAGCTGCTCTTAGATCTCTCCTCATGGTTCATGAAGTAAGTCCTCTGACTTTACCTTATATGCTTTTCTGGCATCATCCTATCTCAGTAGCCCCCAAGCACCTGTCTGTGGTGACTTGTGACTAGGATAGGTGCTTTAATTTGAAACTGAACTCAGCTGCTACATAGAAAAAATTTGCACACTGTAGCCCCCAAGCACTGGGTCCTTAGCTTTACTAGGACTCGGGGCTGATAATTTACTATCTGTCGGGTCCTTAGACCAAAAACTTTCGCTCGAGTAGCCCCCAAGCGCCGAGTTGTCAGCTTGCGATGACTTGGAGCTGCAAATATATCTACTTTATTCATACTTAACTTGATGAAAAATTCTGATCTGCCAGTAGCCCCCAAGCGCCAAGTTGCTAACTTGTGGCGACTTGGAGCTTATGACTTGTCGTCTAGGACTCATGCCTGCTTTTCTGATAGAAAAAATTGACTCCTGAGTAGCCCCCAAGCGCCAAGTTGTTAACTTGTGACGACTTGGAGCTCATGAGTTCTCTATTTGACTTGTGGAGCTCACTTGTGCTTTATGAATTGTAATTGCAGTGCATTGTCTCCAAGATGAAGAGAGACATGAAAGAACTTGAGGACCAGGCAGCTGCCAGTGCCAGATCTGCCCTGGCCGAAAAAGAACACTCCCTTCAGCTTGAGAAGGATCTGAAGGGCTTGGCTGCTCAACTGGAGCAGGTAAAGAAAGAGTCGGCTGATGCCAAGAAGATTGCCCAGAAGGCACACAATGACTTGAAGGCTGTGTTCGACACTTGCAAAAAGGGCATTGGTGCCATGTGCCAACACATATTTGGTGAGTTTATGACTTTTGCTTGCCTCCTTTTTGCACTTTTCTGAATTTCCTTTCAACTGACAATCACTCTTTGATTTCTTTTCCGCAGGGGCTGACTCCCCAAAGCTTAAACTGCCCACAAGCAAGCAACTATCTGAGATGCTTGATTACTGTCATGGGCTCCAAGAGGGAGCCCGTTCTGTGGTCAAGTATTTAAATCATAAAGGCAAGTGCCCCAAAGAGCCTGAACGTCAGGTGGACGAGTTGTCCCGAGCACCAGGCTACGTGCGTCTGTGGAAACAATCTTCAATGAGGAGAGCATCCATCAGGATCTTGGCTTTAGCCCACAGCTACTATCCAACTGTCCTAGAGCCAGCAATGCTTACAATGGGGAAGCCTGAGCAACATGAGGATGGGAAACCTTTTACCCAGGACGACTTCAAGGCCGAAGAAAAATTGGTGCGGCCATATGCTTGCGAGATTGCCAATAAGATGGACCCTGAGGTATGGGTTCATCACTATGATTTGGAGAACAAAAGAGTCGCTCCAGAAACTCCTCAGATAGTAAACTTTGGCCGCCCATCACAGGACCCAGCTGGTGTATTCTCTTCTTCTGCCGGTCCGAGTTCATCGTCACCGGCGGCTCCTGTTCAAAGTGCCGAGCCCACTCTGAAGACTCCTGCTGCGCCCACTCCTTCTAGAGCTGTCTCTGGAGACGCTCAGAAACAAGCTGAGCTTGCTAAGCACATGAAGAGTCCCAAGGGTACTGGATTTCAAACGAAGAGAGTCGCCACCAAGCCTCCATTGAAGCCGACTCCTCCTTCTGCTGCTCAAGCACAAGACAAATCTCCTTTGAAGAAGGGCTCCTCAACTCCTGCTGTTCAAACCAAGGACAAGTCTCCTGCTACGAAGGACTCCCCGACTCTGGCTAAGGAGTCGACTCCTCTGGAAGACAATCCCTTGAATGACTTTTGATTACTATGTAACGCTGTGCTGTTACTATCTAAACTCTGTAATAATGCACTACTGGCATTTTTAAACTGTGTAGCTTGTTAGCTATTTTGAGTTGTAATGATGCACTACTGGTGCTTTTAAACTATTTAGCTTGTTAGCTATTTTGAATTTGTGCCAATCGGCTTGGTTCTTATAACCCGTCTAGTTTTTCACTGATGAATAAGTAGGCCCTGCATGACTTCTCTTACAGTTTGTGCTGACAGGTTCTTAACTCATATGTTCCTTAGGATCCATAAGAGAGAGAAACAAGTCATGCCTGTAGATAGATCATATTGTGCAGGATGCATCTAACTTACCAGCGAGAAAACTAGGAAAATTTGGCTACTGTGCCGGGTCCAAGGGTTTAAGCTTAACTTTTTTCACTGAAAAGCAAGCCCCCAAGAACCTGATGATCAAAATTTAAAGAACAAAGCGCACTCACTGGGTGACTCGACTAAAGGACTCATGTTCACAAAAGCCGGCTTTATTTCATTTGATCATAATAATTCGATTACATCTAGGCATGGCTCACTGGGCTCATTGCCTTTCAACTCATGAATCTGTTACAACTTAAGTATAATAAGGACGTAACTGAGCTATGTTCCAAGGCCTCTTTGCCTCTGCATAAGGATCTAGAGTATGAGCTGTATCAGCTCCTTTGCCCACACTTGCCGGCTCTCGCACATCCATTAGATAGTACGACCCGTTGTTCAGATTCTTGCTTATGACGAACGGTCCTTCCCATGGTGGAGATAACTTGTGCATCCCTTCCTTATTCTGGACTAGGCGAAGCACTAAGTCACCCTCCTGAAAAGTCCGAGTCTTGACTCTGCGTGCGTGGTATCGCCGCAGGTCTTGCTGATAAACTGCTGATCTCTCAAGGGCTAACTCCCTTGCTTCCTCAAGTGCATCGACCGAGTCCTGGCGGGCGAGTTCGTTTTCTGTCTCAACGTAATTGGCGACTCGTGGCGAGTCATGCAACAAGTCGCTTGGCAAGACAGCTTCTGCTCCATACACCATGAAGAAAGGTGTGAAGCCGGTGGATCTGTTAGGAGTCGTCCTGATGCTCCAAAGTACTGCTGGTAACTCCTCAACCAAAGACCCGGCGGCTCTCAGCAAAGGGACTCGGAGCCGAGGCTTAATTCCCTTCAGTAACTCCTGATTTTCTCTTTCTGCTTGTCCATTGGACTGTGGATGTGCCACTGAGGCTAGGTCGAGTATGATGTTATTCTCACCACAAAACTTGGCCATCTCTCCAACTGATAAGTTGGTACCATTGTCTGTAATGATGCTGTGAGGATACCCAAAACGTGTTGCTATCTTTTTGAAGAATCTCACAGCTGATGCACCGTCGACTCTGCTGACGGGTTCCACTTCCACCCACTTGGTGAACTTGTCAACTGCTACTAGCAGATGGGTCTTCTGACAAGGCGACTTTGAGAAAGGGCCCACCATGTCGAGTCCCCAAACTGCAAATGGCCAAGTGATAGGGATGGTTCTGAGTTCTTGAGCTGGCACGTGGTCTTGCCTTGCGTACCTTTGGCATCCATCACAGACTCGCACTATCTTCTCTGCGTCCAAGTGTGCTGTTAACCAAAAGAACCCGTGTCTGAAAGCTTTTGACACCAAGGATCTAGTGGATGCATGATGACCACAATCGCCTGCATGAATCTCTTGCAATATTTGCTTGCCTTCTTCTGGAGACACACATCTCTGGTAGACTCCAGTAACGCTCCTTCTGTATAACTCGCCATCGATGACTGTGTAGGACTTGCATCGCCTGATGAGTTGCTTTTGCTTGACTTCATCCTTTGGGAGTTCACCCCGCAGGAGATATGCTAGGTAGGGCTCTGTCCACGTTGGGATTGCTCGTGTTGCTGCTACCAACACCGACTCTGGGTCTGGAAAGGCTAACTCCTCCTCTGAGGGCAATTTGACTGAAGGATGATGAAGTTCATCCAGGAACACATTTGGTGGTACTTTCTCCCGACAAGAGCCGAGTCGTGATAACGCATCAGCAGCCTCGTTCTTGCGCCTGTCAATATGCTCCACTTGATAACCAGAAAAGAACCCGGCTATCTGTTCGACTGCTCTTCTATAAGCCGCCATGTTTGCATCCTTCGAGTCCCAGGTTCCAGACACTTGCTGAGCTACGAGATCCGAGTCTCCAAAGCACCTGATACGCTTGATGTTCATCTCCTTGGCCAAACGCAGGCCATGTAGCAAAGCCTCATACTCTGCCATGTTGTTGGTACAATCAAAGTGTAACTGAAGGACATATGCTAACTTATCTCCTTTAGGTGAGGTTAACACCACGCCGGCTCCTGAGCCCTCTAACTGTCTGGACCCGTCAAAGTGCATTGTCCAATATTTGGTGCAAGGGGTACTTTGGTGAAGATGTAAAATCTGTCTAATCATTGACAAAATCGACCAAAGCTTGAGATTTGATCGCTGTCCTTGGCTCATATGTGATGTGATAAGGACCCAACTCAATTGCCCATTTGGCGGTTCGCCCTGTTGCCTCTCTGTTGCGTATAATATCTGCCAGCGGTGCTGAACTCACCACCTTAATTGGATGCTCTTGGAAATAATGCTTGAGTTTCCTACTTGCAAGAAAAACTCCATAGACCAGCTTCTGCCACTGTGGGTACCTTTGCTTTGACTCTGTGAGGACTTCACTTATGTAGTAGACAGGTCTCTGCACTGGGTACTCCTTTCCTTCCTCTGCACGCTCCACAACTACTACTGCACTGACAACTCTCTTGTTGGCAGCTACGTATAATAGCATGGGCTCCTTATCTGTAGGAGCTACAAGCACTGGTGCTGTTGATAAAGTTTTCTTCAACTCCTCAAAAGCACGGTCAGCTTCTTCATCCCATAGGAATTTATCTGACTTCTTCAGGAGTCGGTAGAGAGGACCCGCCTTCTCCCCGAGTCTTGAAATAAACCTGCTTAGAGCTGCCACACATCCAGTGAGCTTTTGAACGTCCTTCAGACAAGTCGGCTTCTGCAAGTTATGGATAGCCTTGATTTTCTCTAGATTTGCCTCAATGCCTCTCTCTGAAACGATGAAGCCTAGGAGTTTGCCAGCAGGGACTCCAAAAACACACTTGGTCGGGTTGAGCTTCATCTTGTACTTGCGTAAGTTCTCAAACGTTTCTGTCAGGTCTGCTATCAGAGAGTCGGCTTTCTGAGACTTGACAACTACATCATCCACATAAGCATGAATATTCCTTCCAATCTGTTTTTTGAAACAATTCTGGATACATCTCTGATATGTAGCTCCTGCATTCTTGAGTCCAAAGGGCATTGTTGTGTAACAAAATGCTCCGAAGGGCGTAATGAAGGACGTCTTCAGCTCATCCTCTATGTTGAGTCTGATCTGATGGTACCCTGAATATGCATCCAAGAAACAAAGCAATTCTGACCCCGCTGTGGAGTCGATGATCTGGTCGATACGAGGTAATGCGAACGGGTCCTTAGGGCAATGCTTGTTTAGGCCCGTAAAGTCGATGCACATACGCAACTCTCCTGTCTTCTTTGCACTAACACTGGATTGGCCACCCACTCTGGGTGAAAGACTTCCTTGATGAACTCGGCTGCGAGGAGCCGAGCCACCTCTTCTCCTATGGCTTTCCTCCTGTCATCATGAAACTTGCGCAGACCCTGCTTAACTGGTCTTGCATTAGGATTAACGTGTAAGCTGTGCTCGGCGAGTTCTCTCGGGACTCCTGGCATGTCAGATGGCTTCCATGCAAAGACGTCCCGGTTCTCACGGATGAACTCGACGAGCGCGCTTTCCTATTTATCAGAGAGGTGTGCCCCAATGGTGAACTGCTTGGAAGAGTCACCAGGGGTAAAGTCGACTTGCTTTGTGTCCTGAGCTGACTTGAATTTCATCTTCTCCTCTGTGGCCGGCTTTTTAAGGACCGAGTTGTCCTCCGGGTCCACGTTTGCCTTGTAAAATTTCAACTCCTCTTGAGCACAAGCTGTCTCAGCCATAGCTGCATCACCTAACTCACACTCCAATGCCATCTGTCTGCTGCCATTAACTGTAATGACTCCTGCTGGACCTGGCATCTTAAGCTTCAAGTAAACATAACATGGCCTGGCCATAAACTTAAAATATGCAGGTCGACCAAAGAGAGCATGATATGGACTCTTAAGATCCACTACCTCAAAGGGCATAATCTCTGAACGAAAATTCTCCACTGTGCCAAAAGCAACCTCGAGGTAAATCTTACCAATGGGTTTGGCCGACTTCCCTGGTACTATCCCATGAAACACTGTCTCTGTTGGAATTAGCTGTCTATCTTGCAGCTGCATCCTCTTGAATGTGTCATAATATAGGATGTTGATACTGCTTCCACCATCCATAAGCACTTTGTTCAATGTATAGCCCCCAACTTGAGGTGCTACCACCAAGGCTAGTTGCCCTGGCTCGTCGACTCTTGGAGGATGATCTGCCCGACTCCATGTGATGGTTTGCTCTGACCACCTGAGCCACTGTGGAAGGGCTGGCTCTACTGCATTAACAGCTCTAACCTTTAACTTCTTGGAACGTTTGGACGTGCTTGTTGTGAAGACATGGTAACTGCCACGACTCGGGTTTGGCTGCCGAGTTGTGACATAGTATTGCCCATTGCCATCATAAAGCTGCTTCGGGTTCTGCTGGAACCCACCCTGCTGATTACCTCCTCCTTGAGGTTGGTTTGGATTGTTGCCGGCTCCTCCGCCGTTATTGCCGGGTCCTCCGGCTCCATTGTTTCCTCTATACCCACCATTGTTGTTACCTCCTCCTGGCCCTTGGAACCTGGCGCGCTGCAAATCTACGCACTGTCCCAAGGTATGACCGCATCTACCGTTCTTGGCATGTTTAGGGCATGGAATCCTCAAGACCTCCTCTGTGCTTGGAGTACGGCCTTGGTATCCACCAGAATTATTGTCCTTGCGTCTGACCCCAGTGTTTGTGTTGGCCACTAGGTCAGAGTTGTCTCCATATGGCCTCTTGCCACCACCTTGATTCTGGTTTTGATTCTGGTTCTGATTCTGACCATTGCCACCTTGTCCTTTAGTTCCTTCCTCCTGATCCTTTGTTTTGTCTGTGGCAGCGTGCTTATTAGCACCTGCCATGATCTCACCAATCGTAAGGGGAATACCTTGATTCAGGCTCTCCTTCATACGACCTAGCTTCCAACTCAAGGGATTGTAACTGCAATTTCTCTCCATCGCCATTAACACTAAAACTGGTGGGAGTCCTTGTGAGGAGTTAATGATCTCTGAGACTCGCTTCATCCAGTGCCTTGCTGACTCGCCCTTCCTCTGGACACACCGCTCCAGGTCCTCAATGGTGCTGAGCTTTTTGCATGTGCCCTGGAAGTTCTGAATAAAAGCCGCCTTCAATTGCTCCCAAGAGTTGATTGACCTAGGAGGCAAGTTGCGCATCCAAACCTTGGCTGCTCCCTCCATCATAAGATACATGAACTTGGCACACAGATTACCTGTGGCATTGCGAATACTCATCGCCATCTCGTATGTACCCAACCAAGAGGTCGGGTCCATGTTGGGCTCATAGTTTGGAACCTTGCGCGGCTCCTTGAAACTGCTGGGGAAGGACTCGGATCTGATGGCATCAGACAGGCACTCTGGTCCTGTTAACGCTGGGGAAGCACCAGGAGAAGTCACCTCCTCGTGCACCCGGGTTGGCTGAGGCGGGTTTGCTGCACCCACTAACGCTCTGTCCCTCTCTGCCTCCCGAGCTCTTGCTGCTTCTCTTTCTCGTCGTTGCCTTGCTTCATCAACCACTAGCTGAGCCTGTGAGGTAGTTGGCATATTTGCACGATTCCTCACTAGTTCACGACGCCTTGCACTCGTAGAGTTGGCCGGGTTGGACTCATCATGCCAACTCCTCGTACCTGAGTTAAAGGGTGTTGAATGTAGTCTACTTGCATCTGGAAAAGTTGGATACAACGCTTGCTGAGTCAAAGCTGTTTTCAGCAGCTCGATAGCATCACGAGTCTCCTGACCCGCTGGTCCCTCTAGTACCAAGATATTCTCCAATCTCAGAGTCGCCGCATGAACGTTGTCCATAGGATTGGAGTAATGTCCCTCTGGAGTATGAAATCTGTTAGGCTGAGATCCTAAGCCACCAGATGCTCCTCCTCCGACTCCTCCTTCAGGCGGTGGTCCGTTGGTACGGCTGCCTCCCGGTCCTTCTGGGGGTGGTGGTGGTGGTGGTGGTGGTGGTGCTCCTCCGGCTCCTCCTGCGGCGCCTCCTGCTGCCGCTGAGCCTCCTAGTCCGGCTCCTCTGCCTGGACCATTGGGTGTGGTGAATAGATTGGTTGGATTGATGTGGACTCCATCATGCAAGCGACTCCTGGCTCAGCGATGCTGAATTGAAGTAAGCTCCTCGCGGCGCCTCCGCACGACCTGAGCTTCATCTTGGACTCGGGCCTGCTCTGCAGCTAGTCTACGGTTTGCCTCTGTGATATCAGCTAGTTGCTTCTCCAACGCAGCACGAGCATTGGTTAACTCAGCCGCCCTCTCTGCGGCATTACTTGCATTGATTTCCTTTGTCAACAGAGTCGGATCAAACTGATTTCCAGTGTTTCCAGACATGTAGACTCCCACAACACGAGCGCGTACTGGCGACTCCTCATAATCCTCTTCCTCTATCCCATACCCAAGCCGATCTTCAAACAAGGGTAGGATAGACTCTGAATCTGCATCGTAATCTGAATCTGACTCTTGAAGCATCTCTGGTTCCTCAGCTAGGGGTTCCTCAGACTCGGCGATGATGCCGACCTCTGAAGTTCCGACCGACTCCTCGCCGTCGGACTCGACGACAACGGTTGGTTCTGGCACTGACTCCGCCGAGTTCGCGCGAAGACCCGACGTGCAAACCATCCCGACGAACACGTTGATTCCTCCAAAGACAAGCTGGTAGCCTTCGTCGACTTCGTTCATCTCCGAAGTCCAGCCCGAGTCATCGATCTCTGTTTCTCCATGCTCATCAGTGTAGACTCGCCCGATGGCAAGTTTCTCCATGGCCCGACGAGCAGCTCCAACGATCTCAACTCCTTTTGTCACCACAGGCCCCACGGTGGGCGCCAACTGTCGTGGGGTTGTCACGGCAAGTTCTTTCTCAGGGAAGATGAGTTCTGGGGCCATTGATGATCGAAGTACGTGGGAACGATTAATCTCGCCGGGGAACAAGGATTTACCCAGGTTCGGCCCCTCTGATTAGAGGTAAAGACCTACTTCCTGCTTCTATGTTATTGCTCTTGATTATATCTCGATTACAAGGACCCGGCTCCCAAAACTCAGGAGCCGGCGACTTCTCTCTGGTGGCTAGGGTTTCTCTCTACTGGTTGAAGCTTATCGATCTAAGGTCCAGGACCCTGCTTATAAAGGCCGCCGGGTCTCTGGACTTACAGGCTACACCGAGTCCCACTAGAACACGGAGTCCAACTCTACGTCTTGGTCTTCCAAGTTAGACTCCGGGTTGTACTTGGACTCCTTCTTTGGACGAGCCTCTTTCTCCACACGGGCCTTGGTCGGCTTGTCTCCAGCCCAGCCCATGTGACTTGTCTCGTGACTCGGCGTTGGCCTTCTTGGTCTTGGCGGGTCTACTTTCCGGGTCCATGGGCCTACCCATAAAGTATCCCCCCATCAAATATCTTAGTGCAAACATTAGTCCATAAGGATTGTCATTAATTACCAAAACCACACATGGGGGCAACCATGCTCTTTCAGCAACCATCGCCAAAGACGAGAACCGTAGATCGGAAGAATCTGACCTGCAACCACACTGACGAACACGAAAACCGAGCAGATCCCAGGAGATCCACCGAACACACAACTCCACGCGCCCTTCGCTAGCGCCAGACGCACCACTGGAGCGGGGATAGGGCGGAGAGTACCTTATTATGACTCCGGGATGTCGCCGCCGCCTCACCACCCGGACAAAGACACGAAAACTATCTAAAACAGCAAACGAGAACCAACCCGCCGACGAGAGTTCGAGATCCACCACCGCTCTAAGGCCTGAAAGGCCATTGGAGGCGGGACGAACGAGCAGCGTCGCCGGCGGCTGGGACGGGAAACGGGATCGCCCTTGCGATCGCCTGGTTACGTACCGGTTGGGTTATGTTCTACTGTAGCCAAATTAACAAACACAAGCTGGCAGTAGAAAATGGAATGTCCTGGCTCGACCCACAACCACAAACATAAGAAGCACATCGATGCCAATAAACAACCGGCACAGCAAAGCGCGCCTAATCCTTCTAGTTATTCTATCAATGGGGTGCGCATATCGCCACACACCTATGGTATTTGCAGATTACTGATGACGCATAGCATAGACAGACAACCACACACTACTAATAAGCCAAACACTAGGGGCGTGTTTGGTTGCCCACGGGTTTTTGGAATGCACTGTTACATGCAAAATTTGGCCCGTTTGGTGAGCTGCTCCGTTCCGCGAACCGGCACACGCACGAATCTTAAATCACTCTGGCCAGGCCTGAGAGGAACGGCCGAATCGGCTGTTTCTCCAGAGCCACATTCGCTTAGTGCAAATCACGCGCACTGTTCGATGCAGGGTTGGACCAGAGTTGGCTCAGCCTGAGCACCTTGACATGTTCCTCTCACCTCCCTTAAGCTCCTCTACTAATTGCCTCTCTAATCTTTCTAAATATTACTCAATTCAAAAAAGGTGTACATGAGAAATATGCACGTCGACGAGCTCCGCCAATTCCCATGCTCAGTTTCGAGATTCGTCGAGTGTAGCTTCTTAATTTCACACAGATGTTTGCAGTTTTTTTTGATGAATCTTGTCAAATTCGTCATGCTTGGTCGACCGTTTGAGATATCCTTTGATGTGTAGGTTCATCTCAACATTCCGCACAACTTTCATGTTGTAAGTTTTCTATTTCGGCGGTCGTATACGAGCAGATTTTGTGATATATATATGCACGTATATAGACTGTAGGTAGTGTACAGTAGCTTCTTCAACCTCTGTCACCGTCATAACACTGGGAAACAGCTGGGAAAAAAACGGTTCGCTCCGGGAAAAAGGGATCGCACGAGGCGATCCAGGAGGTGAACGAGGGATCCCTTGCGTGCTGCCAGCGGCGCCGCCGATTCCCTCCCTCTCCGTCGGCCGCTCCGGCGGAGGGAGGGCGGGGGGACCTTGGGTCTGTCCGCTAGGCGGGTGCGTGGTAGGGTTAGGGTTGTGGGAGACGCTGCCGAGACAGTTGCGGTGGTGTCGCGTCCGAATAAATCTCTCCGGGCTCCGTTCGCGGTCAGGCGAGGCTTTTGCCTTCGTCTAGGAGCCAGCAGGGTGGGGGATCCCCGGATCTCATCGAGGTCGCGGGCTATGGTGTCTGGAGGTCCATCGGCACTGGCCGGTTGGGTTCTCAGATGGGCGATGGATGCATGGAGACGAAGAACCTTCTTCCTCCTTGTCGGTATGATTTGTTGCTGTTGTTCTTCTCCTTCCTCTGCGCTGGTGCTGGAGGGAGATCCTGCTTTGCCCGGGCGGATGGCCCGGCCGTGGTGCCGGACCGGTCGGTTGACTCGAGTTCTCTTCCTTCCGGAAGGGACACTATTCGCGGTACTCAAAGCCAAAGATGGCAACGGTGGATGCAGGTGTGTTGGATTGGTGTCCATGCCTTCTCGGCACTAGTGTCAAGGAAGGAGGAAGCAGCGGGGCGGCAATTGTATCGTGGTCGAAGATGATGACCTGCTTGCGCTTGGTTGTAGATCTTTCTGCTACAGGGGTCTTCTCTCAAGATACTGGGATGATGACACAGGGTTCCGGAGATCTTCATGTGTTATGGTTGTCTTAGGGTGTTCTAGGTGTTCATGGTCCTTTGTGATTGTGTTTCAGTGTGCTTGTAAGGGTCAACAACTTTGTATTATTTCGTGATATGAATGCAGAAAATCTCAAAAAAAAAAACCTCTGTCACCGTCACTCGCCGCTGCTGTGAACTCCGTCGTCGCCACTGCTGCTACTAGGTGTGCTTGGTGTAGGTGTTCTTCGCTACTCGACATTTTCTTCGCTCAGCCAACTTCGCTTGCAGCCATGGAATTCGTCGTCGCCACAGTGGTTTAGGCTGCGTGAACTGACAGCACCGATACTGCGCCACGCCGTTGATCTGCTCGCCACTCTTCATGATGTTGTGTGAGGTAAGTCTATCACATGGACGTGAGGTAAGAGTACACGAAACACAGACAAACACCAAACACCGTGCTAACAAATCTTGCATCTAGCGAAACGGGTCTGGCTGGTACATTGTTGGCAACCAAACTATGTACACAACATAGCTCAAGTCGCATTTTTCCAGGGGCAAACTCGCCAGGGCCACGAAGACGTGAGGGCTGAAAATGATGCGAGCAACCAAACACGCCCTAGACATATATGTTGGCACGCACACCACTAGTAATTCCTGGCAGGACCTCAGTTGACCCATCTTATTGTTGGCGTTATTAGTGACGTGGATTATATTGTCACACCACTGATATTCTATAAAAATACCAGTAACTGGCAGTATTCTGGCGCGCCACCCGTAATGGTTGCCTATAATCCCTTTTCTAGTGTTGCAAGGTGCCCACAGCCCCACACACTCCATACACACACACACACACTCTCTCTCTCTCTCTAATATTTACGATTTTCAATTTCTTAAAACTTGTAATGTAATTAAGGGATGTAAGCCATGGTATATAATATGCACCTGCAAAAACCGCACAAAAAGTATGAATTCCCATGACATGTTAAAAAGGAAAAATGTGTATTATGTGGGTGCCACTTAGCACTATCGATTCACATCTTGTTGGTTTTTTTGTTGAAGTCACAAATGGTTCATATTGTTGGATGATTCTTACAAGTGTACATGAGAGATATAGCCCGAAAAATTCCACAAATTGTTCCACATTTTTTGTAATAAAAAGGTGGAGAGAGAAATTAATTATCGGGGTGCACGTGCATGTATGACCTGTCTCGTTTTTTTTAGGGGAATGTATGACCTGTCTGAGGAAGCAAAGCTTGTTTTTTTTTAAGGGAAGGAAGCAAAGCTTGTAACCATGCGAGAGACACATGGGCTGATCGGATACCAGGCCTGGGCCTGGCCCAGATGTACCTGATTTTGCCTTCCTTCTCGACTCGACTCGACTACTCCAGTGTGGCCGCCGAGAGTTAGCTAGATAGGATTTTGTCTGGCGGATGCCGTAACAGTGCCTCTAGGCGTTTTTCTTCTCCTAACCTCCCGAATCTCCTAGAATCTTCCTTAACCGCCGTCCATCCGCCGCCGATTGGCTCGCCGCCGGCGACGATCCACCATCCCCACCACCCGTATTCCCTCCTCATATCCCCTTCCCTTGCCTTGCTACGAGTCCTGAAACCCAACTACACCTTTCTTCTTCCTCATCCTTTCCCAATCCCTCATTCTCTCCTTCCACTTGTTTTCTTTCCTAAATCCGAATTAGAATCCAGGAGTTTACCCCCTTGTTTCTTCCTAATTCCAAGCTCCCACACAGCTTCTTCCCTCGCTAGTAGCTCCATCCTTTAGTTCTGCTTCCCTCCCCTGTTTTAGCTAGAAAGGCTAGATCCAAAAATCCCCAAATCCTGCCTCTTCTAGCTGCTGCCTGTTCGATTGATCAGCTGTGACCTCCGTTTCTGCTGGGTTGAGTCAAGATCCCTGCCGGCTGTTGGAGATTTAAGCCCGGGTCGACAGAGCTGTACTGTACGAGAAGAGAGTCCAAGGCTTGGCTACCAGAACCTGCGGAGAATTCGGTCGTTGAGCTCAACTATTTCTTAGCTAATCTCTTCTCCGCTGGCACTATGAAGGCCCTGGGATGGAATTGCCAAGGTACGGGCATGGACCTTCGTAGTTCCAAAATGTGTCATCTTGCCCGCATTATCGATTCCACGAAGGCTCAGTTAATATTCGTCTCAGAGATTAAATCCTCTAAATTCAAATCGGATGATCTGTGTACTAGGTTCAATATGCATGATAGTTTTATTGTTCCCTCGCGCCGTCGGTCGGGAGGGCTCTGGTTGATGTGGTCGGATGAAGTTCAAGTTGTTGTACACAGTACTAGTTTTTATCTCATTTTAGCCATGGTGACTATTAGAGCTACCAATCAGCGTTTTGGTCTCATTTGTATTTATGGTGATCCTTATCATCGGCAAACTAACCTCATATGGGAGCAGATTGCTAAATTTGTGTATGATAATTGCAACCTGCCGATGCTTTGTTTGGGAGATATGAATGATCTTTTATATGATATGGACAAAAGCACCCCAGTCACTAATCGTTCTCGTGTCAATGCTTTCCATTCTCTAATCAAGATGTGTGGGTTCTTTGATCTGGGATACAGTGGACCGGCTTATACTTGGACTAACAGACGTTTCTCTTCTCGTCCTCTATATGAACGGCTGGATCGCTGTCTAGTTAATGCTGATTGGTGCGCCTCTTTTCCTGTATCTAATGTTTACAACTTGCCATTGATGCATACTATCAGTGATCATGCGCCCATTTTATTATCTACTGATGGTCCTATTCGTAGAGTTAAGCGAAGCTTCAAATTTGAAAACTGGTGGCTCAAAGAACAAGATTTTCATGCATATGCAAAAACTGCTTGGTCTAAAACGGTGCAAAAACCTTTCTTTCAAAGAACTAACAAACTGGCTGGAGAACTTAAGGTTTGGTGCAGGAAAAAGAAGCCCTTGCAACAGGAAATTAATGATTTGGAAGAACAAATCAAATGTCTGCAGATGCAACCAGCTCACATGCAAGATCAAGAGCTCGAGCACTCACTGGCTGTGAGGTATGAACAGAACTTGACCAAATTAACTGATCATTATATGCAGAGAGCCAAGAAGCAGTGGGCCAAAGATGGGGATAGGAACACATCCTTCTTTCATAGGGCAATTCTCAAGCGGAAGAGAAGAAACACGATCGTCTCCATCAAGGATGAGAATAATATTATTCATCATATGCCTAAGCAGATTAGCAATACCTTCGTAAACTATTTTAGGCATATATTTGCTTCTCCTAACAGTGATTTTGGCAGGCCCTACATTACCCTCGCAGCTTCCTCTGAACAGCCAGGATCAAACTTACTCTGTGCCAGACAAGAAAGAGCTTTGGGAGACCCTAAATGAGATGAAGAGAAATGCTTCGCCGGGGCCAGATGGATTCAACGTTGAGTTCTATCTCGCTACTTGGAGCTGGATAGGAGATGATGTCACAGAGTTGGTACATTCTTTCTTTCACACTGGTATCATGCCTGCTCATATTAATGACACACATATTGTTTTGATTCCGAAAAAACTTGTCTCCCTCGTGCCAGCTGACTATAGACCGATTAGCCTGTGTAATGTAGTCTATAAACTCATTGCCAAAACCATTGCGAATAGACTCAAATCTCACCTCCCAGACTACATCCATTCCTCTCAGCAGGCTTTTATCGAAGGGCGTCGTATAAGCAATAACATTATCATTGCCCAGGAGATTGCCCATTCTTTTGCTCTCAAGTCCTGGAAACACCAGTCTTTCATGCTGAAGATAGACCTAGCCAAAGCTTTTGACCGTCTAGATTGGAATTTCATCATCACAGCTCTATCACGAAAAGGACTGCATGCACATTTCATCAACCTAATCCATGCATGCATTTCTTCGCCCACTTTCTCGGTTATTATTAATGGACAACCATATGCGAAATTCAGAAGCGAGAGAGGTATAAGACAAGGATGCCCTCTCTCCCCTTATCTTTTCGTCTTTGTGATTAATGAATTATCGATTGCGCTTCAAGAAGCCATGTCCAGTAGCTCTTTGGAAGGAGTCAATCTTGGATCAAATTGCCCTAGTATTCATTCCCTTTTGTTCGCGGATGATCTCCTCATTTGTGGCAAGGCTTCAATACAAGAGGCTTTAGTCATGAAACAAATCCTTCAAGACTTCTGCTCTAGGTCTGGACAAACTCCTAATTGGGCAAAATCAGGCATCATTTTTAGCAAGCATGTCACCAGCTATACAGCGGATGCGATCAAGAACATTTTCCCAGTACCAAACATTGATGAATCTTTTTCTCATCTGGGACATCCTCTCATTCTCCCGGCAAAAAATAGAGCATCTGCCTATAATTTTGTCCTTGACAAATTCAAATCGAAGCTTAGTACCTACAAAGCTGATAAACTTTCTCATGCTGCCCGTCTCCAACTCATACAGTCGGTCTTTTCTTCGATTCCTGTTTATTACATGTCAAACATCCTGTTTTCAAAGAAATTCATCGCAAAGTTGACAGCCATCATCAGAACCTTTTGGTGGACAGGTATTAAGGAGGAATCCTCTCGCAGCTTGTGCCTTAGAGCCTGGAAAGACATTTGTACATCAAAAAAAGAAGGTGGTCTGGGCATTAGGAATTTACAAGCTGTTAACCAAAGTTTGATCCTAATGGCAGCTTGGCGAATAGCTCAAAACCCTGAGGATCATCTTCACAAAGTTCTCAAGGCAAAGTACTTCCCTGACTCGTCCATCTGGCGCCCTAAACCCAATGTTCCAAAATCAGCTTTTTGGGCTTCTGTACTAAAAATCCTCCACATTCTTAAAGCCCATTCTTTTATTCAGCTGACTCAAGGTAACGTTTCTATTTGGAGTACGCCCTGGTTTGCTTCTTGGGCTTCTATCTACGACAATCTGATTGTTCAGCCACCAGGATTTGTTTACCCTACCCTTGTGAGTGATCTCTGGATTCAAAACCAAAGACAATGGAATGGGCACCTGATTGATCTTTTGTTCACTCCTGCTACAGCCCAAGTCATAAAACAGACCCCCCATTATTAATTCTCAAGACCAAGATTTTCTATGTTGGAAGCTAACAACAAATGGCACTTGCCACGCCAAGAGTGCATATTATGCTTGCTTGCAGAATATATACGAAGCTGCTGAAGACAAACCAAGACAACCTTCTCCAGCAACGAAGCAGCTTCTGAATCAGGTGTGGAAAAGTAAATTTATCATACCTAGAATACAGACTTTTGCGTGGCGTTTCCTTTGCAAGGCGATTCCGACAGGAGCAGAGCTGGTACATTCTCAAAACATATTGATAAGCTATGTTGCAGGTGTGGACTGGAGGAAAACGATACCCACTTATTCTTCACTTGCCCATTTGCTAAAGCAGCCTGGTTTTTATCCCCTTGGTTCATTCGAACTGAGCTCATAGTTCAGAATTGCAATTCGCTTACTCAAATCATTTTGAAATTATTAAATATGAACCATCCTCATGCCACCTTGCCTAATATCCTTAACTTTATGTGGTGCATTTGGAAGTCAAGGAATGATGAGCTCTTTCAAAGAAGATCGAGTAAACCTTACCAAATCAGTATAAATGCTTCTGTTCTTTCTCAAAATCTTGAGCTATGTGATATTGCTAAGTTCAATATGCAGGGGAAGGAACAACAGTCCACTTGGACAGAACGGGATGCTCTTCTCCAAGGATCCACCATTACATCTCTTAAAGTGATTCCTGGAGATGTTATTTTCCTTGATGCCTCTTGGAAATGCAGAGGCGTTACAGGTGATTTGGGTCCGGAGGCTACAGGGATCGGCATCTATATTCAAACTAATTTAAAAGGCAAGAACTGCTCTCTTATGGTTCAGGCCTCGGCACCGCTTGCTTCTTCAGTTTTCCATGCTGAGGCAATGGCTTTGTTGTTAGCAGCAACTTTGGTGCAAACACTGAATATCACCAGACCAACCTATCTTTCAGATAACCAAGTGCTTGCCAAGGTGGCTGCAACTAGAAGACTTGATCATCCATTGCTACAATGGGATTCCAGGAGTACCGTAGCAGATTTTCTTAATACTACCTCCCAGTCTTGTATACAGATTTATCATATCAAAAGGGACTTGAATGGGGTAGCACATAATTGTGCAAAACAAGCTCTTAGGCGTCGCCTAGAACAGCCTATCTTTGACTGTATTTCTTCAGCTCATGTTGCTGGCCAATGCCCTGTGATTTCAGCTTTACAATCTGCTATGTTACAGGGTTTTGTACTACATGCTGTATTTTGCAACTGAGTTGAATGAAAAGTTTGGCGCCTTTGGCGCCTCTTGTTGTGCAAAAAAAAAAAAAAAAAAAAAAAGTGTGGCCGCCGATCCCCTCCAACAAAATAATTGTGGCCGCCGGCGATCCGATTGGGGGACCGCTCTGAAGATGCCGCCGCCGGCGGAACCAGATGGGACCTCTCCTCTCATCAAGCAGGCGGAGGACTGCTCCGAGGATGGGGACGGCGGGGGAACCTCCCCTGTGCCCTTCGTCAGCTAACCTCTAGCTCACTCATTGACTGCACTAGCTCATCCATTGATGTCGCATACAGAAATTCGTTCACTCACTCACTCATTCCAGCCTCTCTCTCCACGCTCCGCCCGACTGCTCGTGCCGCCCTGGGCCGCCGGCACTAGCAGGAGAAGGCGAGGCAACTCTTCCCCTTGGTTCCACAGATTACGACTGATTTTTTTTTCAAGTTGCAACTCATAGGTGTATGAATCGCTATGCAAATCCAGCTTTCTTCTCTAGTAGTACTGATTAGTGTGTCGCTTTTAATTAACAACACTAACTTTTGCTGAAAAAAGCGTTAAGCGTGCACTACTCCCTTTGTGCAATGTGCAGTGCTTGCTTCGTATAGTGCCAACAAAACATAACAAAAATCTCATTCTTCGACCCTGTCATAGCTAGCAGTCCATGTTTTTGAACAATCCGGCCTCGTGATTGTTTAACATATTGGCCGTCCATCCGGAAAGTGTGCTAGATTAATTCATGTGAAAACATGGGTCAACACTCGATCTGAGCGCGGTAGCTAGATTAATTCATGTGAAGAGATGCCCCTCACGTGCTTGTTGCACTCTTCCAAGGAACAGGCTGTTGGTGAGCGAGTGGATCCAATGCCAAGCGCAAGAATCTTTGTTCCTGCTTAATATTAATTGGATAATTAGAGCTGACTCATGTGGTTGGTACTCAGCTCTCTGCTCAGTAATCGGCACTTGATCCATCAATCAATATTTCAAGGCCAGCTCTGTCCCCTCTCAGTGTTTGGCCTTTATCATGGTACCATTGGCAGAATGATCATGTGACACGTCCCGCATTTAACGATGAAAGATACTACCTTTGTTGAACAATCACAGCTCTAAATTAACATTTACATATTACAGAGGAATAGATGGTCACGCCATAACATGGTGTGTATCTTTTGTTCTGGGTTTTTCATTCGGTAAGCCCAAAGAGTTATGTCATCGATGACCTTACAGACAGTTCCTTGCGTCCCAGATCTTCTAGAGCGCGGAGAGGAAGGCAAAGATCTAGTCATGGCTGGTGGCGTTTTCCTGTAGTGAATGATAAAGACCACCCATTGTATTACGGAAAAAAGATTCACAAACATGAATTTAGTTAAATAAAAATAGTCTGGGATCAATGCTAAGAGAAAAACAGGTTTCCTGTAAGCTGTATTAGTACATCTATATATACTCATGTGCAAAAGCATGAGTACGTCTGAACCTCAGTGTCAACCATGTTATGAGTTAATACGTTTGGCATGTCGTAGATTAATCAGCAGTTGATCCGTAAGTTAATATTTCCCAAGATCTGATCTGTGCTCGATCGATGCGTCTGGCAGCAGGTAAGAACTTTACTATTGCTTTAGAACCGATCTATAGGCCTCCTAGAGATTTAATTAACACCGGCCTAGTACTCCTGAATTTACCACCATATAGAATGACGGCCCTGCTGAACTATAAGAGACGACTATGTTAGGTCTTCTTAATTACATAGGAATACTTAACCAATATACCGTCTCTTCATATATAAACTAGAAATATATCCGTTGTGTAGCAACGGGAACTGTCGTGGGGTTGTCACGGCAAATTCTTCCTTAGGAAATATGAGTTCTGAGGTCATCGATGATCGAAGTACGTAGCAACTGTTACTCTCACCAAGGAACAAGGATTTACCCAGGTTCGGCCCCTCTGAATAGAGGTAAGAGCTACTTCCTACTTCTGTGTTATTGCTTTTTACTAGATCTCGATTACAAGGTTCCGACTCCTGTAATTCAGGAGTCGGCGACTTCTCTCTGGTGGACTAGGGTTTCTCTCTTTCTGGTTCAGCCTATCGATCTAGGGTCCAGGGCCCTCCTTATAAAGGTGGCCGGGTCCCTGGACTTACAACTTGTACCGAGTCCTACTCTAGGTCTTGTCCTTCCAAGTTAGAACTCCGGGTTGTACTAGGACTCCTCTCTGTCGGGTCCCTTCTCCACATGGGACTTGGTCGGCTTGTCTCTAGCCCAGCCATGTGACTTGACTCGTGACTCGGCTTCTGGCCTTCTTGATCTTGGCGGGTCTACTTTCCGGGTCCAAGGGCCTAACTATAAAGTATTCCCCCATCAGTAGCCCCCGAATTTATCTTGGGCGCAGCTTTGTCGGCTTCCTTTGACTCTTTGACTCTTCTCCTGGTTTGACTCCTAGTATAGACTCCTTTCTGTCGACTCCTTCTATCTGAGTCACAGGCCCAGAAGTCGCTTGCTGCTAGCTCCAAGATGAATTCCTGCATCAAAACATAACACTCACATAAAATGAATCCATCCTCGCCTTTTGCGCAAGTCCACCACTCTTGCCTTTTGCAATACTGGCCGAGTCTGTGGCTACTCTTGTAAGCTGGCTCTGAGGATTTTCGATTCTTTAAGTCATAGGACTCGGCTTTCTGGAACAAGCCGGCTCTTCTTCCACTTCTGTAACTTTGACTTTCAACTGCCGAACCGTTATCCACGATTTTACCGTGGGCCATCACTGTAAATCTCTAGGGTTTTTACCCCCTTATAAATGGCAAAGGGTAAGGACCAGAACCTCACTTGTCCCTTTCGCCCCAAAATTCTCCTTCTCTCTCGCGCCCGTTTCTTTCCCGCGCGCAACACTCCTCGCCTGCCCCGCTCGTGCACCATGGCTCCCAAGCGCACCAAGGTTGCCTCCAAAGCCAAGGCCTCTTCGTCCGGCAGGACCGTTGACATCGCCGCCGCCAAATCATCATCGTCCAAGAGATCGATCTCCGCCGATTGGGGAGGATCCACGGTCACGACGGAACAGCTGAAAGCGCACCGGCTGGCCGGTCTTCTCCCGTCCAGCGTTAAGGCTCGAGCTCCAGGGGACGAATCGGTGCCCTCTCCCGCGAAGGACGAGGTTGTCATCTTCACCGAGCATCTCTTCCGCGGATTCACGCCCCCGGGTAACCTGTTCTTCCGCCAGCTCCTCGACTTCTATAAGCTGCGCATTCATGACCTTGCCTCCCAATTCTGTTCTCACCCTATCCAACTTTGTCACACTCTGTGAGGATTACCTCCAAATCGAGCCAGACCTAGATCTCTGGCTCGAGCTCTTCTACTGCAACCCCCAGCCTGAGACCTCTGGGGGTCCCCTTCTGCAGTGTGGTGCTGTAGCTCTCCAGCGCCGCTTGAACTCTGTTTTTCCCAAGCCAGTATTTCCAAATCATATCAAGGACTGGCAAAAATCCTTCTTTTACTGTAAGGACACCTCTCCTGAAGGTGAACCCAAACTCCCTCTGTTCTCTGAGGATCTCTTGGAGGCGACTCCTCTGATGAAGGCTAGGTGCTCAGAGACCGCCCGGCCAAAAGTCGAGTCCTTAATCATCCGAGTCCAAGCCCTTCTCTCCCACAACTTGGAGAACATGGACCTTGTCTGCTGTTGGACAACCTGGAGAATCCAGCCGCTGAGTCCTAGGACTCGGCTCATTTTCTCATACACCCGATGTGTGGGTGATGACCTCCGCATCATGGACAAGCTATCAGATGGTCCTGAACTTGGTCGACTGATCAAGAAATTGACGGGGAAACCGGTGAAGGACCAGGCACACTTTGGGCTCCAGCCCTTCTGCTCCACTCACCCAGCTCCTGCTGTAAGTACCTTTACTCGCTTTTCCTTTCACTTGCTTTCATTATACCACTGGCTAACTCATCCTTTCTATTTCTTTGCAGCTAACTGACTCCTTCTGGAAGGCATCTATCGAAACTGAAACTGAAAGCAGGGCTGAGACTGCTAAGGGCAAGGGAGAGGCTTCTGCTGCGGCAGAAGTCGTTGATGATGAAGGGTCCAGTGAGGAGTCCTCAAAAGAGGCTACTGCCACTGGTGATGAAGATGAAGATGAGGAGTCCTCTCCAGAGGCTCCTGTTGTGGATGTTGTCGAGGAGGAGGCCTGATGGGGGGATACTTTATAGGTAGGCCCATGGACCCGGAAAGTAGACCCGCCAAGACCAAGAAGGCCAATGCCGAGTCACGAGACAAGTCACATGGGCTGGGCTGGAGACAAGCCGACCAAGGCCCGTGTGGAGAAGGGGACACGTCCAAAGATGGAGTCCAAGTACAACCCGGAGTTCTAGTTTGGAAGGACAAAGCCTAGAGTAGGACTCCGTGTATGAGTAGAACTCGACACAGATTGTAAGTCCAGGGACCCGCCACCTTTATAAGGGGGGTCCTGGATCGTAGTAAGCTAAGCTTCAACCAGTAGAGAGAAACCCTAGCCACCAGAGAGAAGTCGCCGGCTCCTGAGTTGTAGGAGCCGGGTCCTTGTAATCGAGATATAATCAAGAGCAATAACATAGAAGCAGGAAGTAGGTCTTTACCTCGAATCAGAGGGGCCGAACCTGGGTAAATCCTTGTTCCTTGGCGAGATTAACCGTTCCTACGTACTTCAGTCATCAATGGCCCCAGAACTCATCTTCCCTGAGGAAGAACTTGCCGTGACAACCCCACGACAGTTGGCGCCCACCGTGGGGCCTACGGTGACAAAAGGAGTTGAGATCGTTGGAGCTGCTCGTCGGGCTATGGAGAAACTCGCCATCGGGCGGGTCTACACTGATGAGCATGGAGAAACAGAGATCGATGACTCAGGCTGGACCTCGGAGATGAACGAAGTCGACGAGGGTTATCAGCTTGTCTTTGGAGGAATCAACGTGTTCGTCGGGATGGTTTGCACGTCGGGTCTTCGCGCGAACTCGGCGGAGTCAGTATCAGAGCCAACCGTTGTCGTCGAGTCCGACGGCGAGGAGTCGGTCGGAACTTCAGAGGTCGGCATCATCGCCGAGTCTGAGGAACCCCTAGCTGAGAACCAGAGATGCTTCAAGAGTCAGATTCAGATTATGATGCAGATTCAGAGTCCATCCTACCCTTGTTTGAAGATCGGCTTGGGTATGGGATAGAGGAAGAGGATTATGAGGAGTCGCCAGTACGCGCTCGTGTTGTGGGAGTCTACATGTCTGGAAACACTGGGAATCAGTTTGATCCGACTCTATTGACAAAGGAAATTAATGCAAGTAATGCCGCAGAGAGGGCGGCCGAGTTAACCAACGCTCGTGCTGCGTTGGAGAAGCAACTAGCTGATATTACAGAGGCAAACCGTAGACTAGCTGCGGAACAGGCCCGAGTCCAAGATGAAGCTCAGGTCGTGCGGAGGCGCCGCGAGGAGCTTACTTCAATTCAACACCGCAGAGCCAGGAGTCGCTTGCATGATGGAGTCCACATCAATCCAACCAACTTATTCACCACACCTAATGGTCCAGGCAGAGGAGCCGGACTAGGAGGCTCAGCGGCAGCAGGAGGCGCCGCAGGAGGAGCCGGAGGAGCACCACCACCACCACCACCACCACCACCCCCAGAAGGACCGGGAGGCAGCCGTACCAACGGACCACCGCCTGAAGGAGGAGTCGGAGGAGGAGCATCTGGTGGCTTAGGGTCACAGCCTAACAGATTTCATACTCCAGAGGGACATTACTCTAATCCTATGGACAACGTTCATGCGGCGACTCTGAGATTGGAGAATATTGTGGTACCAGAGGGACCAGCAGGACAGGAGACTCGTGAGGCTATCGAGTTACTGAAAACAGCTTTGACTCAGCAAGCTTTGTATCCAACTTTTCCAGATGCAAGTAGACTACATTCAACACCCTTTAACTCAGGTACGAGGAGTCGGCACGGTGAGTCCAACCCGGCCAACTCTACGAGTGCAAGGCGTCGTGAACTAGTGAGGAATCGTGCAAACATGCCAACTACTTCACAAGCTCAGCTAGTGGTTGATGAAGCAAGGCAACGACGAGAAAGAGAAGCAGCAAGAGCTCGGGAGGCAGAGAGGGACAGAGCGTTAGTGGGTGCAGCCAACCCGCCTCAGCCAACCCGGGTGCACGAGGAGGTGACTTCTCCTGGTGCTTCCCCAGCGTTAACAGGACCAGAGTGCTTGTCTGATGCCATCAGGTCCGAGTCCTTCCCCAGCAGTTTCAAGGAGCCGCGCAAGGTTCCAAACTATGAGCCCAACATGGACCCGACCTCTTGGTTGGGTACATACGAGATGGCGATGAGTATTCGCAATGCCACAGGTAATCTGTGTGCCAAGTTCATGTATCTTATGATGGAGGGAGCAGCCAAGGTTTGGATGCGCAACTTGCCTCCTAGGTCAATCAACTCTTGGGAGCAATTGAAGGCGGCTTTTATTCAGAACTTCCAGGGCACATGCAAAAAGCTCAGCACCATCGAGGACCTGGAGCGGTGTGTCCAGAGGAAGGGCGAGTCAGCAAGGCACTGGATGAAGCGAGTCTCAGAGATCATTAACTCCTCACAAGGACTCCCACCAGTTTCAGTGTTAATGGCGATGGAGAGAAATTGCAGTTACAATCCCTTGAGTTGGAAGCTAGGTCGTATGAAGGAGAGCCTGAATCAAGGTATTCCCCTTACGATTGGTGAGATCATGGCAGGTGCTAATAAGCACGCTGCCACAGACAAAACAAAGGATCAGGAGGAAGGGACTAAAGGACAAGGTGGCAATGGTCAGAGTCAGAACCAGAATCAAAACCAGAATCAAGGTGGTGGCAAGAGGCCGTATGGAGACAACTCTGACCTAGTGGCCAACACAAACACTGGAGTCAGACGCAAGGACAATAATTCTGGTGGATACCAAGGCCGTACTCCAAGCACAGAGGAGGTCTTGAGGATTCCATGCCCTAAACATGCCAAGAACGGTAGATGCGGTCATACCTTGGGACAGTGCGTAGATTTGCAGCGCGCCAGGTTCCAAGGGCCAGGAGGAGGTAACAACAATGGTGGATATAGAGGAAACAATGGAGCCGGAGGACCCGGCAATAACGGTGGAGGAGCCGGCAATAACCCAAACCAACCTCAAGGAGGAGGTAACCAGCAGGGCGGGTTCCAGCAGAACCCGAAGCAGCTCAATGATGGCAATGGTCAGTATTATGTCACAACTCGGCAGCAAAACCCGAGTCGTGGCAGCTACCATGTCTTCACAACTAGTACGTCCAAACGTTCCAAGAAGTTGAAAGTTAGAGCAGTTAATGCAGTAGAGCCGGCCCTTCCACAGTGGCTCAGGTGGTCAGAGCAAACCATCACATGGAGTCGGGCAGATCATCCTCCAAGAGTCGACGACCCAGGGCAGCTAGCCTTGGTAGTAGCACCTCAAGTTGGGGGCTATACATTGAACAAAGTGCTTATGGATGGTGGAAGCAGTATCAACATCTTATATTATGACACATTCAAGAGGATGCAGCTGCAAGATAGACAGCTAATTCCAACAGAGACAGTGTTCCATGGGATAGTACCAGGGAAGTCGGCCAAACCCATTGGTAAGATTTACCTTGAGGTTGCTTTTGGCACAGTGGAGAATTTTCGTTCAGAGATTATGCCTTTGAGGTAGTGGATCTTAAGAGTCCATATCATGCTCTCTTTGGTCGACCTGCATATTTTAAGTTTATGGCCAGGCCATGTTATGTGTACTTGAAGCTCAAGATGCCAGGTCCAGCAGGAGTCATTACAGTTAATGGCAGCAGACAGATGGCATTGGAGTGCGAGTTAGGTGATGCAGCTATGGCTGAGACAGCTTGTGCTCAAGAGGAGCTGAAAGTTTTACAAGGCAAACGTGGACCCGGAGGACAACTCGGTCCTTAAGAAGCCGGCCACAGAGGAGAAGATGAAATTCAAGTCAGCTCAGGACACAAAGCAAGTCGACTTTACCCCTGGTGACTCTTCCAAGCAGTTCACCATTGGGGCACACCTCTCTGATAAATAGGAAAGCGCGCTCGTCGAGTTCATCCGTGAGAACCGGGACGTCTTTGCATGGAAGCCATCTGACATGCCAGGAGTCCCGAGAGAACTCGCCGAGCACAGCTTACATGTTAATCCTAATGCAAGACCAGTTAAGCAGGGTCTGCGCAAGTTTCATGATGACAGGAGGAAAGCCATAGGAGAAGAGGTGGCTCGGCTCCTCGCAGCCGAGTTCATCAAGGAGGTCTTTCACCCAGAGTGGGTGGCCAATCCAGTGTTAGTGCCAAAGAAGACAGGAGAGTTGCGTATGTGCATCGACTTCACGGGCCTAAACAAGCATTGCCCTAAGGACCCGTTTGCACTACCTCGCATAGACCAGATCATTGACTCCACAGCGGGGTCAGAGTTGCTTTGTTTCTTGGATGCATATTCAGGGTACCATCAGATCAGACTCAACATAGAGGATGAGCTGAAGACGTCCTTCATTACGCCCTTTGGAGCATTTTGTTACACAACAATGCCCTTTGGACTCAAGAATGCAGGAGCTACATATCAGAGATGTATCCAGAATTGTTTCAAAAAACAGATTGGAAGGAATATTCATGCTTATGTGGATGATGTAGTTGTCAAGTCTCAGAAAGCCGACTCTCTGATAGCAGACCTGACAGAAACGTTTGAGAACCTACGCAAGTACAAGATGAAGCTCAACCCGACCAAGTGTGTTTTTGGAGTCCCTGCTGGCAAACTCCTAGGCTTCATCGTTTCAGAGAGAGGCATTGAGGCAAATCCAGAGAAAATCAAGGCTATCCATAACTTGCAGAAGCCGACTTGTCTGAAGGACGTTCAAAAGCTCACTGGATGTGTGGCAGCTCTAAGCAGGTTTATTTCAAGACTCGGGGAGAAGGCGGGTCCTCTCTACCGACTCCTGAAGAAGTCAGATAAATTCCTATGGGATGAAGAAGCTGACCGTGCTTTTGAGGAGTTGAAGAAAACTTTATCAACAGCACCAGTGCTTGCAGCTCCTACAGATAAGGAGCCCATGCTATTATATGTAGCTGCCAACGAGAGAGTTGTCAGTGCAGTAGTAGTTGTGGAGCGTGCAGAGGAAGGAAAGGAGTACCCAGTGCAGAGACCTGTCTACTACATCAGTGAAGTCCTCACAGAGTCAAAGCAAAGGTACCCACAGTGGCAGAAGTTGGTCTATGGAGTTTTTCTTGCAAGTAGAAAACTCAAGCATTATTTCCAAGAGCATCCAATTAAGGTGGTGAGTTCAGCACCGCTGGCAGATATTATACGCAACAGAGAGGCAACAGGGCGAGTCGCCAAGTGGGCAATTGAGTTGGGTCCTTATCACATCACATATGAGCCAAGGACAGCGATCAAATCTCAAGCTTTGGTTGATTTTGTCAATGATTGGACAGATTTTACATCTTCACCAAGTACCCCTTGCACCAAGTATTGGACAATGCACTTTGACGGGTCCAGACAGTTAGAAGGCTCAGGAGCCGGCGTGGTGTTAACATCGCCTAAGGGAGATAAGTTAGCATATGTCCTCCAGTTACACTTTGATTGTACCAACAACATGGCAGAGTATGAGGCTTTGCTACATGGCCTGCGTTTGGCCAAGGAGATGAACATCAAGCGTATCAGGTGCTTTGGAGACTCGGATCTCGTAGCTCAGCAAGTGTCTGGAACCTGGGACTCGAAGGATGCAAACATGGCGGCTTATAGAAGAGCAGTCGAACAGATAGCCGGGTTCTTTTCTGGTTATCAAGTGGAGCATATTGACAGGCGCAAGAACGAGGCTGCTGATGCGTTATCACGACTCGGCTCTCGTCGGGAGAAAGTACCACCAAATGTGTTCTTGGATGAACTCCATCATCCTTCAGTCAAATTGCCCTCAGAGGAGGAGTTAGCCTTTCCAGACCCAGAGTCGGTGTTGGTAGCAGCAACACGAGCAATCCCAACGTGGACAGAGCCCTACCTAGCATATCTCCTGCGGGGTGAACTCCCAAAGGATGAAGTCAAGCAAAAGCAACTCATCAGGCGATGCAAGTCCTACACAGTCATCGATGGCGAGTTGTACAGAAGGAGCGTTACTGGAGTCTACCAGAGGTGTGTGTCTCCAGAGGAGGGCAAGCAAATATTGCAAGAGATTCACGCAGGAGATTGTGGTCATCATGCATCCACTAGATCCTTGGTGTCAAAAGCTTTCAGACACGGGTTCTTTTGGTTGACAGCACATTTGGATGCAGAGAGGATAGTTCGAGTCTGTGATGGATGCCAAAGGTATGCAAGGCAGGACCATGTACCAGCTCAAGAACTCAGAACCATCCCTATCACTTGGCCATTTGCAGTTTGGGGACTCGACATGGTGGGCCCTTTCTCAAAGTCGCCTTGTCAGAAGACCCATCTGCTAGTAGCAGTTGACAAGTTCACCAAGTGGGTGGAAGTGGAACCCGTCAGCAGAGTCGACGGTGCATCAGCTGTGAGATTCTTCAAGAAAGATAGCAACACGTTTTGGGTATCCTCACAGCATCATTACAGACAATGGTACCAACTTATCAGTTGGAGAGATGGCCAAGTTTTGTGGTGAGAACAACATCAGACTCGACCTAGCCTCAGTGGCACATCCACAGTCCAATGGACAAGCAGAGAGGGCAAATCAGGAGTTGCTGAAGGGAATTAAGCCTCGGCTCCGAGTCCCTTTGCTAAGAGCCGCCGGGTCTTGGGTTGAGGAGCTACCAGCAGTACTTTGGAGTATCAGGACGACTCCCAATAGATCCACTGGCTTCACACCTTTCTTCATGGTGTATGGAGCAGAAGCTGTCTTGCCAAGCGACTTGTTGCATGACTCGCCACGAGTCGCCAATTACGTTGAGACAGAAAACGAACTCGCCCGCCAGGACTCGGTCGATGCACTTGAGGAAGCAAGGGAGTTAGCCCTTGAGAGATCAGCAGTTTATCAGCAGGACTTGCGGCGATATCACGCACGCAGAGTCAAGACCCGGACTTTCCAGGAAGGAGACTTAGTGCTTCGCCTTGTCCAGAATAAGGAAGGGATGCACAAGTTATCTCCACCATGGGAAGGACCGTTCGTCATAAGCAAGAATCTGAACAACGGGTCGTACTATCTAATGGATGTGCGAGAGCCGGCAAGTGTGGGCAAAGGAGCTGATACAGCTCATACTCTAGATCCTTATGCAGAGGCAAAGAGGCCTTGGAACATAGCTCAGTTACGTCCTTATTATACTTAAGTTGTAACAGATTCATGAGTTGAAAGGCAATGAGCCCAGTGAGCCATGCCTAGATGTAATCGAATTATTATGATCAAATGAAATAAAGCCGGCTTTTGTGAACATGAGTCCTTTAGTCGAGTCACCCAGTGAGTGCGCTTTGTTCTTTAAATTTTGATCATCAGGTTCTTGGGGGCTTGCTTTTCAGTGAAAAAAGTTAAGCTTAAACTCTTGGACCCGGCACAGTAGCCAAATTTTCCTAGTTTTCTCGCTGGTAAGTCAGATGCATCCTGCACAATATGATCTATCTACAGGCATGACTTGTTTCTCTCTCTTATGGATCCTAAGGAACATATGAGTTAAGAACTTGTCAGCACAAACTGTAAGAGAAGTCATGCAGGGCCTACTTATTCATCAGTGAAAAACTAGACGGGTTATAAGAACCAAGCCGATTGGCACAAATTCAAAATATCTAACAAGTTAAATAGTTAAAAGCACCAGTAGTGCATCATTACAGCCCAAAGTAGCTAACAAGCTACAAAGTTTAAAACCATCAGAAATAAATTATTACAAACTAGAGTCATCTAGAGAATTGTCTTTAACAGGAGCTGAGTCCTTGACTGGAGCTGTGCAGTCCTTAGCTGGAGACTTGTCTTTCGCCTGTGCAGCAGATGTGGAAGTCGACTTTCCAGGGGATTTCGTGGCAACTTTCTTTTTCTGAAAGCTAGTTCCCCTCGGGTTCCTCATGTGCTTGTTCAACTCCTCTTGAACTTGGGAGCCGCCAGTTGCGACTCTTGAGGGAGTGGGCGCAGCAGGAGTCTTTAGCGTGGGCTCTGCACCAGCCGAGTCGCCAGTCCCAGGAGCCGCTGGAGTGGAAGAGCTTGGCACAGTTGATGGGGCACCAGTCATGTCCTGTGAGGGACGCCCAAAGTTTACGATTGGAGGAACTCCTGGATTAACCCTCTTGTTCTCCAAGTCATAGTGATGAACCCATACCTCCGGGTCCATCTTATTGGCGATCTCGCAGGCGTAAGGCCGCACTAGATTCTCCTCAGCCTTGAAGTCATCTTGGGTGAAGGGTTTGCCATCTTCATGCTGCTCCGGCTTCCCCATAGTGAGCATTGCTGGCTCCAGGACAGTTGGGTAGTAGCTGTGTGCCAGTGCAAGTATCCTTATGGCAGATCTCCTCATGGCAGATTGTTTCCACAAGCGCATGTACCCTGGAGCTCTTGACAACTCATCAACCAATCGTTCAGGCTCCTTGGGGTACTTGCCCTTGGAGTTAAGATATTTTACCACAGAGCGAGCACCCTCCTGCAGCCCATGGCAGTGGTCTAGCATGGCATGGAGTTGTTGGCTAGTGGGCAGCTTGAGTTTTGGGGAGTCAGCCCCTGCAAAGTAAGAGAAGTCAAAAGTCATAAGTAACTGAGTTCTTTGTATCAAGCTAAAAGAAGGCAAGTGCAGTAACTTACCAAAGATATGATGGCACATAGCCTTAATTCCCTTTTGGCATACGTCCAAGACGGCTCTTAGATCAGTGTGTGCCTTTTGGGCGGCCTTCTTTGCTTCAGCCGACTCCTTCTTCACCTTTGCTAGCTCAGCAGCTAGGATTTGTAAGTCTTTCTCCAGTTGGAGGGAATGCTGTTTCTCAGATTCAGCAGATTTGGCACTGGAAGCTGCTTGGTCTTCCAATTTTTTCATGTCTCTCTTCATCTTGGAGACAACAGTCTGAAAAAGCAGAAGTCAGGAAAAGCAGAAGTCAGCAACGTACAAGTCGACAATCAACAAGTCAGAAAAGTGCAAGTCAGATTTTTACAAGTCAAATTCTATAACTCATGAGCTCCAAGTCGTCACAAGTTAACAACTTGGCGCTTGGGGGCTACTCAGGAGTCAGATTTTTTCCAGACACACAAGTCATAAGAAGAAGAGTCGCAGCTCCAAGTCGTCACAAGTTAACAACTTGGCGCTTGGGGGCTACTCGCAGAACAGAAATTCTTCTTCAAGTAAGGTATCAGTAAATTACATATGTTGGTAGCTCCAAGTCGTCGCAAGCTGACAACTCGGCGCTTGGGGGCTACTCGCGCAGAAATTTTTGGTCTAAGGACCCGACAGACAGTAAATTAGCAGCCCCGAGTCCTAGTAGAGCTAAGGACTCAGGTCTTGGGGGCTACAGTATGCAAGTTTTTCACCTAGCAAGTGATTTGAGTTCAGGATGAACCACCTATCTTAGCTCCAAGTCACCAAAGATAAGGTGCTTGGGGGCTACTGTAATAGGAGACTAATGGAGAGAGCATAAAGAGCACAAGTTAGAATGCTTACGTTATGAATCATCTCAAGGGCTCTGAGGGCTACTTGCTCCTCATCCTTTAGCTTGGAGGCTTGATCATTAAGTTCTATGGCCTCAATATAGGCCTTGTTGAAGGATTTATTGTCAGATATCCGGAGCCGGCTGTAGTCAGTTGAGGATTTTGCTGGCTCGGTGTTCAGCTGAGAAGCGGGAGCCGCTTTTTCTTGACTCGGAGGCATCTGAACCGTAGTAGTTGGAGTCCACCCCCAGAGGAGGATGGGATCACCACAGGAGTCTCCAACCGAGTCTTTGGAGCGGACTCGGGAACAGGGGGAGTCCCAGTGGTTGTTGCACCAGCAAATGCGGGAGTCGCAGGAGCGGTCTTTGTACTCGTCGTCTGAGAAGTCGATGGCGGTACAGCTCCTCGGCTGGAAGTCACATCGGCCATGCCTGTTAGCTTGGAGACCTTGGCGCAGGGCCGGGCTCTGAGACAGGACAGATTAAAAGTCAGATAGTGATTAAAGATAAATACAGATGTCATGCTAGTAAAGATAAAGGAAAAAAGTCATACCCAACATTTGTCTCAAGATCCAAAGAGGCTTGAGAGTCAGACGAAAAGATTGACATTCCTGACTCATAGGAGTCAGCTTTCTCAGGAGGAGAGATCGACTTCCTCTGGTGTGATACAGGTAGAGGCGGAGGAGTCTCTGCAGGGCCACTTGAGCGCAGTTTCCTTTTCTTGGCAGCAAGGACTTGCGCAGGAATTTCTTCAGGCTCGCTGGAGGAGCTGCTAGATTTTCGGACTCGTGAGGCGGGTACCTTAGGCACAGCAGCCCGGGACCCATTTTTCGGAACTGGAGGAGTCGGGGAGCGACTCTTGACATCTGATGACTCCTTCACCATCTTTCCGGTCAGCTTCTTGATCAATCGACCAAGTTCAGGACCGTCAGACAACTTATCTGTCATCCTGAGATCATCAGTGACACACCTGGTATACGAGCAGATGAGCCGGGTCCTGGGACTCAACGGTTGAATTCTCCAGGTGGTCCAACAGCGGACGAGATCCATGTTTTCCAGGTCATGAGAGAGGAGAGCCCGGATTCTAAGGATCAATGACTCGACTTTGGGCCGGGCGGCCTCTGAGCACCTGGCTTTCATAGCAGGAGTCACCTCCAGTCGGCTCTCAGAGAATTGAGGGAGCTTAGGTTCATCCTCAGGAGAGGTGTCCTTGCAATAAAAGAAGGTTTTTTGCCAGTCTTTGATGCGGTTTGGAAAAACTGGCTTAGGGAAGACAGAATTTAGGCGACGCTGGAGAGCTATAGCGCCGCACTGTAAGAGAGGGCCCCCGGAGGTTTCAGGTTGGGGGTTGCAGTAGAACAACTCGAGCCATAGATCTAGGTCTGGCTCAATCTGGAGGTAATCCTCACAGAGAACAACGAAGTTGGATAGGGTAAGAATGGAATTGGGCGCAAGATCGTGAATCCGCAGCTTATAGAACTCGAGGAGCTGGCGGAAGAACAAGTTACCAGGGGGCGTGAAACCGCGGAAAAGGTGCTCCGCAAAGATGACGACCTCGCCCTTCGCCGGAGAAGGCACCGATTCATCCCCAGGAGCTCGTGCCTTGACGCTTGAAGGAAGGAGGCCAGCTAGGCGATGTGCTTTCAGTTGCTCCGCCGTGATGGTTGAACCGCCCCAATCGGCGGAGATAGATCTCTTCGAGGCAGGAGCGGCGGCGGCGGCGGCCTCAGTAGCAATGTCGACGATCCTGCTTGCAGAAGGGGCCTTGGCCTTAGAGGTGCCCTTGGCGGGGCGCTTGGGGGCCATGGCGTACGTGCGGTGCAAGAGGGGAGTGCTGCGCGGGAAGGAGATGAGCGCGGGAAAGGCAGAAAGATTGGGGAATGAAGGGGCAGTTGAGGTTTTGGTTCTCACCCTTTGACATTTATAAGTGGGTAAAAACCCTAGAGTATTACAGTGATGGCCCGCGGTAAAATCGTGGGTAACGAGTCAACAGTTAAAGGTTAAAGTTATGGAAGTGGAAAAAGCCGGCTTGTCCCAGAAGGGCGAGTCCTGTGACAGTAAAAGTCAAGCCATCTAGTCCTTGTTCGCAAGAGTCACAACAAACCCGGCCAGAGTGTGTAAGAGCAAGGGCAGGGGTGATGACTTGAACAAGGAATGAGGATAGACTCACCTTTTATATTTATTATGTCTTTATGCAGGAATTCATCTTGGAGCTAGCAGCAAGCGACTTTGGAGCCTGTGGCTCAAGTGGAAGGAGTCGACCCAGGGAGTCGAACCAACAAGTCAAAAGAAGCCGCAAAGCTGCGCCCAAGATAAATTCGGGGGCTACTGATGGGGGGATACTTTATAGGTAGGCCCATGGACCCGGAAAGTAGACCCGCCAAGACCAAGAAGGCCAATGCCGAGTCACAAGACAAGTCACATGGGCTGGGCTGGAGACAAGCCGACCAAGGCCCGTGTGGAGAAAGGAACTAGTCCAAAGATGGAGTCCAAGTACAACCCGGAGCTCTAGTTTGGAGGACAAAGCCTAGAGTAGGACTCCGTGTATGAGTAGAACTCGACACAGATTGTAAGTCCAGGGATCCGCCACCTTTATAAGGGGGGTCCTGGATCGTAGTAAGCTAAGCTTCAATCAGTAGAGAGAAACCCTAGCCACCAGAGAGAAGTCGCCGGCTCCTGAGTTGTAGGAGCCGGGTCCTTGTAATCGAGATATAATCAAGAGCAATAACATAGAAGCAGGAAGTAGGTCTTTACCTCGAATCAGAGGGGCCGAACCTGGGTAAATCCTTGTTCCTTGGCGAGATTAACCGTTCCTACGTACTTCAGTCATCAATGGCCCCGGAACTCATCTTCCCTGAGGAAGAACTTGCCGTGACAACCCCACGACAAGTCCTCACCAGAGGCTCCTACTACTGAGCAAGAACACGCAGAATCAAGTCCTGCAGCATCCCAGCCGACTTCGTCTGAGGAGTCTTCAGGCGCAAAGAGTCGCTCTTCGTCTCCCCCGGCTCCTGCCAAAAACGGGTCTCGAATAGCTGTTCCCAAGGTACCATTCTCTTGAGTCCTTGGATCAAGCAGCTCCATTGCTAAACCTCAAGACTCTACGCAGAGCGTTATCGCTGCCAGGAAGAGGAAGCTGCGCTCAGATGGCCCTGCGGAGACTCCTGACCCTCTTCCCGTTTCTCACCAGAGGAAGTCGACTTCTCCTCCTGAGAAGGCTGACTCCTACCAATCGGGCATGTCTATGCCATCTTCTGACTCTCAGGCCTCTTTGGACCTTGAGACAAATGTTGGGTACGACTTCTGCCTTACTCTTATTAATATGACATCTGTGTTTCCTTTTAATGGTCTTTGGTACTGACTCCTAACTTGCCTTGTCTCAGAGCCCGGCCCTGCCCTAAGGTCACCAAGCTCCAAGGTATGGCTGATGTGACTTCGGGCCGTGGAGCTGTCCCTCCGTCGACTTCTCAGACGACGAGCACAAAGACAGCTCCCTCTACACTTGCATCTGCAGGTGCCATAGCCACTGCAACTCCCCTGTTCCCGAGTCTCATCCAAGGACTCGGGTGGAGACTCCTCTGGTGGTCCAGTCCTCATCTGGGACTGGAACTCCTACAACTGTGCCCCAAGCATCTCCAGCTCCTCAAAAGACGACTCCTGAGCCGGCCAAGTCCTCAATCGACTATAGCCGACTCCGGATATCTGATGACAAGTCCTTCTCTAAGGCTTATATAGAAGCCGTTGAACTTAATGACCAAGCCTCCAGACTGAAGGATGAAGAGCAGATGGCCCTTAGGTCCCTTCAAATGATCCATCATGTAAGTTCTATGACTTCTACTCTTCACACTTTTTCTGCTAGCCTCCTATTGCAGTAGCCCCGTGTTAGCACCCATTTTTGGCAGGTACCAGGTTCAAGAGTCCTCAGGAGGGAGTGGCGACTTGTTGATGACCCGGCAGGAAGCAAACCCGATATATCCAGGAGTCGGTAATGATAACCCGGACTATAGCATTTACTCGGAAGGAGTGACTTGAAGAGAACCCGGGGTCATGACTCGGCTTAGCCAGAACCCGGCATAACCAGAACCCGGCATAGCCAGGACCCGGTTCAGCGTGACCCGGTGCAGGCCAGATGTGAAGCTTCTTGAAGATTCTAGAGTCGCATCAGAAAAGCCAAACGGGGGGAAGTTTAACACTTGCCAGAGTCTAAGATAGAAGTCGGTGGAGCCAGAACGAGTTCAAGGTCAACACGGAAGGGCAAAAGGCGATTTTCCAAAGGAAGCTGAAGATGGATGCTTGGAGTTCGAGTCCAGTACGAAGCCGACCAAGACTCTTACCTAGTTTAGAGGTAGAAACCGACTTAGTTTATGAGTTGTAATCCTTGTAGAAGTCCAATGCTTGTACGGGAAGTCCAGCCGCCTCACTATATATATGTAGGAGGTGACGGCCGATTGAAATTAAGCAAACAATCGACAAACCAATACTACTTCTACCTTTTACCCTCAAACCCTTGTTCATGCTTCCGTTCTTCGGCGACTTCGCATAGATTTTGCCAGAGATCGATAATCGAGCTTGGAGCGATCAAACCGGCCAAGTTCAGCCAATCGTCGCCGGAACCTTCGACGGGGCCCCTCCCGAGGAACTGGGGCGTCTGGTTTCAAACGTGCCGAGTCTTTGTCTTGCGTATCGCGCTGAGACCCGGCCTCCCGCGGGGCGAGTTGCGGAGTATCTCCCCCGGCACCGCGGGTACACAAGGACGTGTTCGTGTGGCGCGTTTACATCGCAACACACTTTTCGGCGACTCCGCTGGGGACATCTCTAAACCTAAAATCGGATAGCAATGACCGGTTCTAAGGCTACAGATCTATCCGGCATCACCACTGACAACATCATCAAGCCTACTCTCAAGGATTTGTCGGAGGCGCAACGCCAAGGTCTGGATGAGTGGAAGAAGAAGAGAAGTGAGGAATTCGAGGCGCTGCGACTCAAGCGGGAACAAGAAGACGAGGAGTTGTACTTGGCCAGCTTCAAGTTAGATCGGCAAGGTGCAACTGCGCCGATCAAGGAGCCGGAATATGTACCTCTGAACATTGGCGCCGATACACCCGCTGTAAGTAACAGTGTCTTTACTTCTGAGCAATTAGCTGAAATTCAATTCCATGTTTCACAAGGTACAAATACTGTTTATAATGCTGTCATGGAACTTGATGCTGCTAAGAAAAACACCATCCAAGGCCAAACATCGGACGCACAACCGATGAGCCCAAACAGGGAAAACCGGGTTGTCAATGCATTACCCTGTCCGACTCCGATCCGAAGTTTACCCTACCCGGCAGGCTAGACGGGACCATCGGTGCAATTTCCTGGACGCGAGTCAATGCCGAATTCAAATTCGGCTCCTTGGATACAACCCGGCCCTGTGACCAATTCTGCTCTTGTGCCGAGTCAATCGGCCAATAGGGATGATTTGCTGGTCGAGTTCCAGAAGAGGTTAGATCAGATAGCCTATGATAGACTCGGGATTATGCCAAAACATAGAACCTACGTTAAGCCCTATCCCGAGTATTTCGATCTGCAACCTTACCCACCTGGCTATAGAGTCCTTGAGTTTTCCAAATTCAATGGGGTGGATAATAAATCGACATGGGAACACATTAGTCAATACTTGGCTCAATTAGGCGAGGTTAATCATGATCACATCAAAGTCCGCTTGTTCTCATTATCGTTGACTGGGGTTGCTTTTTCTTGGTATTCAGCTTTAGCTCCTAACTCTATACACACTTGGTTCCACCTGGAGCGAAAGTTTCATGAGCACTTCTATGCTGGTGAGGTCGAGTTAAAACTATCCCATCTTACATCGGTTAAGCAGAAACATGATGAATCGGTATCCGATTATATCAAGAGATTTAGAAATACTAGAAACCGATGCTATAGCTTGGCGATAACTGAGAGAGATATGGCCGACTTAGTTTTTAACGGGTTGAGGACATATCTGAGAGAGAAGCTAGAAGGACACGAGTTCTCTTCTGTTGGTCAGGTTCAGGAGAAAGCTTTGGCTCATGAAAGCCGAGTCAGCGAGTCCAAAGACTCACATCGGATGAGCAGGAGTCGGCTTAACGCTATCGAATATGATGCCGACTCCGGTGATGAAGCCGATGTTTACGTAGCCGAGTTTGTTTGGCCGAGCAAGGCCAAACCCTATATGTGTGATGATTTAAAGCCGATTCGTAAGAATCGGGATGATGAAGTTAAATGTACTTTTGACGTAGGCAAATGTGACAGGATATTTGATGCCTTGTTAAAAGATAAAGTAATCCGGGTTAATCATGTCATGCCGTCGCCTGATGAATTAAGGAGGCGTGCATATTGCAAATATCACAACTCTTTCTCTCATGCTACTAATGATTGCAATGTCTTTCGTCGACAGATTCAATCGGCCCTCAATGATGGACGATTAAGTTTTGCTGGCATGGCCATTGACACACAGCCGTTCCCAATGAACGTGCTTGATCTCGAGGGAAAGAAAGTACTTCTTCGGCCAGAAGCGGCCGAAGCCGCTAATAAATCTAATGTGGTTATTGGTGAGCCCAGGAAAGGAGCTGACGTCAAGGAAGCAAGGAGAGAGGTCATGTTGACCCGGCAACCCGACGGAAAGGAGATTATCAGAATCACTGTCAGGAACTCCACACTCGGGGGGCAACAGTCACAAGCGAGAGAACCCGGAAATCGAAATCCGGAACTCGGGGGGCAACCTCGGTTCATGAAGCCCAAGAACCCGGAGGTCGGCAAATGGAAAACGAATCAAGTTGAGTACAAGCCAAAGAAGATCAAGCCGACTTTCGATATGTTGCTGAACAAGTACGTGCGCCAAGTCGGGTCTAAGGTAACTCGGCAATATGGGAAGCGACCGAGGTCACCATCTATTGAGAGGAGTCACCAATACCAGGAGTCGGCCGGGGAGTATAAGCGTCAAATAACTCGGCAAACGATGCAGAGCCGACTTGTGTATCCCGGTGAATCCTCCTACTGGCGAGTCAAGGAGCAAGGAGCCAAGGCCACCAACATGGAGAAGAGGTTGGTTCCGGAGAAGTCATTGGTCATTGGGACACACGTGCTGAAGCTGAAGGACCCGGTTGTAGAGCCGGTAAATGATAAGCCGATACTTGCTATCGTGCCTAAAACAATATCTAGCAACCATGAAGCCGGGTCCAGCCAAACCGGGGTAGCCAAACCCCGGGATCCAAAATATACTCAGCCAAAGTGGTGTCCGCCGGGTATAACGAAGACACAGAAGCGGAAACTGCAGAGGGCAAGGAACCGGGAGATGACAGAGAAGGAGGCTGAGCAAGCCAGAAATGCCAAGTTCAACGCTGAAAGACCAATGGTGTCGGCTCAAGCATGGGTACCAAAGCCGACTCCTATAACGACTCCTTTGGTGATTGCGCCGGGTCCTGCTGTGAGCAATGAAATAAAACCGACGCCTGTACCGGCCATTACTTATTCGTCATGGGCAGATGAAGTCGAAGCTGCAGACCTGGAAGCAGGGGAGGAATCGGCAAAAGGCGAGTCAGATAATGAATCGGCAAATGAGGAGTCGGCAGATAATTCGATGAACAAGGAGCCGGCAGAGGAGGAATCTGAAACACTGGAGTCGGCAAATGAAGACCCGGTAGAGGACTTGGCAATTGACGAGTCGGCGAATCTGATGGATGAAGAGTTACTGGACTATGAGAGTACGCCGACTCGGGTAGGTATGGATATTAACATGGTATATTATTTGCCTACTGAATTCCGTGCTGCAGAGGAAGAAGGTGAAGTAGCACAGCTCAACCTTGGACCCAAGAATGCCGTCTTCGAGAAACCTGAGGGACCGGTGAAGCACCTGAAACCTTTGTACGTCAGAGGACATATCAATGGGAAGCCGGTCACTAGGATGATGGTTGATGGAGGAGCTGTGGTAAACCTTATGCCTTATTCTGTCTTCAAGAAATTACAGCTAGAAGATGCAGATCTCATGAAGACAAACATGGTATTGAACGGGTTCGAAGGGGGAGAAGGAATTGAGGCCAAAGGAGTCATTAGTCTGGAGCTGACCGTGGGAAGTAAAACTTTGGCCACCGCGTTCTTTGTTGCTGAGGTGCAGGGAAATTACAATGTGCTACTTGGACGAGATTGGCTCCATGCAAATCAATGTGTGCCATCTACCATGCACCAGCAACTCGTACAATGGATCGATGACGAGATTGAAGTCGTTCATGCCGATAACTCGGCATGCATTGCTTTAGCCGAGTCTATTGCTGATTGGCAACACTCTAATGCCACATGTCTTTCGGGGCGTGACTTATCCGGGTTCGATTTCCTGAGTGCTACCAGGGACGGATTCGTGCCAGTATCTTTAAAGCCGGTTGGAAGCAATCGGCTACGTCTCAAGTAAATGGATCCCAACAATGATGAATGGCTGCAGGAACGTCTGGACAAGTATCGGGCTGAGAGGAACGATATGTGTGAAGCAATTGAAGAACCAGACGACATGGACAAGTTGGGACAAGGCTTTACGTCGGCCGACCCACTCGAGGAAGTAGATATTGGGGATGGCACTGTTTCTAGGCCGACATTTGTGAGTCAAAATCTAAAAGCCGATTATAAATCCGAGTTAATCGCGCTAGTCAAGGAGTATGTGGACTGCTTTGCTTGGGAATATCATGAGATGCCCGGGTTAAGCCGAGAGCTCGTCGAGCATCGGTTACCAATAAAAGCCGGCTTCAGGCCATATAAACAGCCGGCTCGTAAATTCAACCCGGCAATATATGACCGGATCAAGGAAGAGATTGGCCGGCTCCTGAAAGCTAACTTTATCCGGCCTTGCAAGTATGCTGAGTGGATTTCCAACATTGTGCCGGTCGAGAAGAAGGGATCTGGTAAGATTAGGGCATGCATAGATTTTAGAGATCTAAATCGAGCTACGCCCAAGGATGAATATCCTATGCCAATAGCCGATATGCTTATCAATGATGCCTCTGGGCACAAAGTCATCAGCTTTCTAGACGGGAATGCGGGGTACAATCAAATATTTATGGCCGAAGAGGACTCGGCTAAGACAGCATTTCGCTGCCCCGGGTTCGTTGGTTTATTCGAATGGACAGTGATGACCTTTGGGTTAAAGAATGCTGGTGCTACATATCAAAGAGCAATGAACTTAATATTTCATGATCTTCTTGGAGTCGTGCTGGAGGTGTACATTGATGACGTAGTTGTCAAATCGGATGGCGAGTTAAATCATTTGGCCAATTTACGACTCGCGTTTGAGAGGATGAGGAGGTACGGGCTCAAGATGAATCCTTTGAAGTGTGCCTTTGGCGTGTCGGCTGGAAAGTTCCTCGGTTTCATCATACATGAAGTCGGCATAGAGATTGACCCGGCCAAGATTGAAGCTATTCAGAAAGTATAGGCGCCGACTTGTAAAAAGGACATGCAGAAATTCTTAGGCAAGGTAAATTATTTGAGGAGGTTTATTACTAACTTGTCAGGGAAAGTTGATGCATTTACACAGATCCTTCGGCTCAAGAGTGATGACGAGTTCACCTGGGGGGCGAGACAACAAGAGGCATTCGATAGAATAAAGGCCTGTTTGTCTAAACCTACAGTTCTAAGGAAGCCGACTCGTGGTCTACCGTTTCGGCTTTACATTGCAGCCGAAGAAAGGGTGATTGGAGCCGCCTTAACTCAAGAAGCCGAAGGACAGGAGTATGTCATTACATATCTGAGTCGACGACTGCTAGATGCCGAGTCCAGGTATAGCTTTGTAGAAAGGTTGTGCCTATCTCTTTATTTTGCTTGCACCAAGTTGCGCCATTATCTTTTATCTGGCAAGTGCAAAGTCTTTAGTCAAACCGATGTCATCAAGCACATGATACATAGGCCGATTCTCAGTGGACGAATCGGCAAATGGGCGTATGGATTGATTGAATATGATTTGGCTTATGAATCTCTCAAGTCCATGAAAGGCCAGATTGTAGCCGACTTCATCGTCGAGCATCGGGTTGACCTGGAGCAGGAAGCCGACTTAAATATTGTGTCGGCTGTACCGTGGAAACATTATTTTGAGGGCTCAGTTTGCAGTGGTGGACAAGGAGTCGGCATTGTGTGTGTGTCACCCCACGATACTAATTTTGAGGCCTCTTGTCGTCTGGACTATTTTTGCACTAACAATGAAGCCGAATATGAAGCTCTTCTATTCGGGTTAGAAATTTTGAAAGACGCAGGGGTAACTCATGTCGAGGCATATGGCGATTCACTGCTTATCGTCCAGCAGGTGGCCAAGACTTTCCAATGCAATAGTGGATCACTCAATGCATATCTCGACAGGTGCCTGGATATCATATCAACTCTGGATTATTTTTCCATATTTCATGTTTCCAGGCAGGACAATTGGCTCGCCAATGAATTAGCACAACAAGCATCAGGCTATCATGTTAGTAGAGGAATATTTTTCACAGCAGAAAAGCCGATGTTAGCTGTTGTCAATGACTCGGAAGCTGAAGCAAAAGCCGAGTCATCTAACTCGGATGGTGGAATGAAAGCTGAGTTATCTAATTCGGCTCCGGAAGAAACTGGCGAGACTCGGCCAGCTGATTGGAGGACACCCATTGTCAATTATCTGAAGGATCCAAGTCAGAGAACCGAGAGGGCTATACGGCGGCTTGCTTTTAAGTATATCTTGGTGGATGACGAGTTATATCGCCGGACAGCTGACGGTCTTCTTCTCAAATGCTTGGATGAAGATCAATCCCGAGTTGCCATGGGAGAAGTCCATGATGGATTATGCGGGACACATCAGTCGGCTCATAAGATGAAATGGATGCTCAGACGAGCCGGGCTCTATTGGCCGACGATGATCAATGACTGCTTCCGGTACTACAAAGGATGCGAAGCGTGCCAGAGATTTGGGGATATCCAACTAGCACCGGCTTCACTTCTTAACCCAGTAATAAAGCCGTGGCCTTTTAGAGGGTGGGCATTGGATTTCATTGGCATGATTAACCCGGCTTCATCCAAAGGGCATCGGTTCGTGCTGGTTGCTACTGATTATTTCACCAAGTGGTCCGAAGCAGTACCCCTCCGGAATATGACCCACAAAGAGGTAATTCAATTTATTACTGAGCATATTGTTCACAGATTCGGTATTCCACAGACTCTCACAACAGATCAAGGCACCTCCTTCATGGCCAAAGAGGTGAAACAATTTGCCGAGTCACTTGGGATCAAGATGCTCAGTTCATCTCCATATTACGCTCAAGCCAATGGACAAGCCGAATCAAGCAACAAGATTCTGATTAGGTTGATCAAGAAGAAAGTGCAAGACTACCCGAGGAGGTGGCATGAGGTACTATCCGAGGCATTGTGGGATCACCGGATCTCAAGGCATGGTGCAACAAAGGTAAGTCCTTTCGAGTTAGTATATGGACAAGAAGCCGTTTTACCGATAGAAGTAAATCTGGCTGCTTTGAGGTTCGCTAAGCAGAATGATTTGTCGGCTGAGGATTATCACAATTTGATGATGGACAACATTGATGAAGTAGCCGACAAACGTATCAAGGCACTGAAGGACATAGAAAACGAGAAGTTGCGGGTAGCAAGAGCTTACAACAAGAGAGTCCGGATTAAGGATTTTCAAATCGGTGACTTGGTCTGGAAAGTTATACTGCCAATTGGTTCTAAGAGCCGGAAATTCGGCAAATGGTTGCCGAGTTGGGAAGGACCGCTGCGAATCATAAGAATTGTGCCTGGCAACTCATATTTGGTGGAAACATTGGAGGGCAGCATATTGCCTCGAGCTATCAATGGGAAATACTTCAAGAAATTCCACCCAAGTGTGTGGCAAACCGCGTAAGCTACACATATGGCCGATGAGCTTAAGCATCGTCCTTAGATCAAATCTTCTACATTGTATATTTTCTAGTATGCAAGCTTTACTAGAAAACAGGGGGGCATGTGTTAGCACCCATTTTTGGCAGGTACCAGGTTCAAGAGTCCTCAGGAGGGAGTGGCGACTTGTTGATGACCCGGCAGGAAGCAAACCCGATATATCCAGGAGTCGGTAATGATAACCCGGACTATAGCATTTACTCGGAAGGGGTGACTTGAAGAGAACCCGGGGTCATGACTCGGCTTAGCCAGAACCCGGCATAACCAGAACCCGGCATAGCCAGGACCCGGTTCAGCGTGACCCGGTGCAGGCCAGATGTGAAGCTTCTTGAAGATTCTAGAGTCGCATCAGAAAAGCCAAACGGGGGAAGTTTAACACTTGCCAGAGTCCAAGATAGAAGTCGGTGGAGCCAGGACGAGTTCAAGGTCAACACGGAAGGGCAAAAGGCGATTTTCCAAAGGAAGCTGAAGATGGATGCTTGGAGTTCGAGTCCAGTACGAAGCCGACCAAGACTCTTACCTAGTTTAGAGGTAGAAACCGACTTAGTTTATGAGTTGTAATCCTTGTAGAAGTCCAATGCTTGTACGGGAAGTCCAGCCGCCTCACTATATATATGTAGGAGGTGACGGCCGATTGAAATTAAGCAAACAATCGACAAACCAATACTACTTCTACCTTTTACCCTCAAACCCTTGTTCATGCTTCCGTTCTTCGGCGACTTCGCATAGATTTTGCCAGAGATCGATAATCGAGCTTGGAGCGATCAAACCGGCCAAGTTCAGCCAATTGTCGCCGGAACCTCCGACGGGGCCCCTCCCGAGGAACTGGGGCGTCTGGTTTCAAACGTGCCGAGTCTTTGTCTTGCGTATCGCGCTGAGACCCGGCCTCCCGCGGGGCGAGTTGTGGAGTATCTCCCCCGGCACCGCGGGTACACAAGGACGTGTTCGTGTGGCGCGTTTACATCGCAACACCCCCAAGCACCCTATCTGCGGTGACTTGGAGCTAAGATAGGTGCTTTAGCTTGAAGTAACTTGACATGTAGAAAAACTTTCACACTGTAGTCCCCAAGCACTGAGTACTTAGCTCTACTAGGACTCGGGGCTGTTGATGACTCTTTAGATTTTGGAAAAAAAAAACTTGTCTATGAGTAGCCCCCAAGCGCCGGGTTGTCAGCCTGCGACAACTTGGAGCTACTAATTAATTTAGCTAACTTGCTGGTTATGACTTGTGTCTATGCATCTGAAGAAAAATCTAACTCCTGAGTAGCCCCCAAGCGCCAAGTTGTTAACCTGTGACGACTTGGAGCTCATGGGTTCTACACTTGACTTGTAAATTCTGACTTGTGCTTTCTGGCTTGTATTTTTCTAACTTGTGCTTTCAGAACGTTGTCTCCAAAATGAAGAGGGACATGAAGGAGCTGGAGGATCAGGCAGCTGCCAGCGCCAGGCCTGCCCAGTCTGAAAAACAACATTCCCTTCAACTGGAGAAAGATCTGGAAATCCTAGCTGCTGAGCTAGAGAAGGTGAAAAAGGAGTCGGAGGCTGCCAAGAGGACTGCCCAGAAGGCGCACAATGATCTAAAAGCAGTCTTTGACACCTGCCGTAAAGGGATTGGGGCTATGTGCCAGCACATATTTGATAAGTTTATGCCTTTGCTTACTCCTCCTTTGAATTTGACATGAAGAACTCGACCACTTATGCTTGTGGATTTCTTACTTTGCAGGGGCTGACTCCCCAAAGCTTAAACTGCCCACCAGCCAACAACTCCATGCAATGCTAGACCACTGTCATGGGCTGCAAGAGGGAGCCCGTGCCGTGGTAAAGTACCTGAACGCCAAGGGCAAGTGCCCCAAGGAGCCTGAGCGTCTGGTGCATGAACTATCAAGAGCACCAGGTTATATGCGCTTGTGGAAGCAATCTTCTTTGAGGAGAGCCTCCATCAGAATCCTTGCCCTGGCACTCAGCTACTACCCCACTGTCTTGGAGCTGGCACTGCTTACCATGGGGAAGCCAGAGCAGCATGAAGATGGGACTCCTTTTACCCAAGATGACTTCAAAGCTGAGGAGAAACTGGTGCGACCCTATGCCTGCGAGATTGCCAATAAAATGGACCCTGAGGTATGGGTTCACCATTACGACTTGGAAAACAAAAGGGTTGCTCCAGAAACTCCTCCAATCGTAAACTTTGGACGTCCCTCACAGGACATAGCTGGTGTCCCTTCTACTGCGCTGAGCTCGTCTACTCCGGCGGCTCCTGTTACTGGCAACCCGGCTGGTGTAGAGCCTACGTTGAAGACTCCTGCCGCGCCTACTCCTTCAAGAGTCATGACTGGCGGCTCCCAGGCTCAAGAGGAGTTGACTAAGCATATGAGGAACCCGAGAGGCACCGGCTTTCAAACGAAGAAAGTTGCCACCAAGTCTCCTGCGAAGTCAGCTTCTACTGCTGCTGCCCAAGTTAAGGACAAATCTCCAGCAAAGCAGAACTCGTCGGCTCCAGCTGAGAAGTCGACTCATGCAAAGGACAATTCTCTAGATGACTCTGAATTGTAATGGTGCACTACTGGTGCTTGAACTTTTAGCTATTTAGCTATTTTGTATTTGTGCCAATCGGCTTGTAATGACTTGCTTTATCTCTTTGTGACATTGTTATGTCTTATCTATACAAGTCATTATTTGGTTCTTATAACCCGTCTAATTTTTCACTGATGAATAAGTAGGCCCTGCATGACTTCTCTTATAGTTTGTGCTGACAGGCTCCTAACTCTTATGTCCCTTAGGATTCATAAGAGATAGAGACAAGTCATGCCTGTAGATTATTCATATTGTGCAGGATGCATCTGACTTACCAGCGAGAAAATTAGGAAAAGTTTGGCTACTGTGCCAGGTTCAAAGGTCTAAGCTTGACTTTTTTCCTGAAAAGCAAGCCCCCAAGAACCTTGTGATCAAACATAACGAATAAAGCGCACTCACTGGGTGACTCGACTAAAGGACTCATATTCACAGAAGCCGACTTTATTTCCTTTGATCACGAAAATTTGATTACATTTAGGCATGGCTCACTGGGCTCTTTGCCTTTCAACTCATAAAACTATTACAACTTTAGCTATAATAAGGACGTAACTGAGCTATATTCCACGGTCTCTTTGCCTCTGCATATGGGTCTAGGGTGTGAGCTGTGTCGGCTCCTTTGCCTACACTTGCTTGCTCTCGTACATCCATTAGATAGTACGACCCATTGTTTAATTTCTTGCTTATGACGAACGGTCATTCCCATGGTGGGGATAACTTGTGCATCCCTTCCTTATTCTGGACTAGGCGAAGCACTAAGTCACCCTCCTGGAAAGTCCGGGTCTTGNCTCACTGGGTGACTCGACTAAAGGACTTATGTTCACAGAAGCCGGCTTTATTTCCTTTGATCACGAAAAGTTGATTACATTTAGCATGGCTCACTGGGCCTTCTGCCTTTCAACTCATAAAACTATTACAACTTTAGCTATAATAAGGACGCAACTGAGCTATATTCCACGGCCTTTTTGCCTCTGCATATGGATCTAGGGTGTGAGCCGTGTCGGCTCCTTTGCTTGCACTTGCCGGCTCTCGTACATCCATTAGATAGTACGACCCATTGTGTAATTTCTTGCTTATGACGAACGGTCCTTCCCATGGTGGTGATAACTTGTGCATCCCTTCCTTATTCTGGACTAGGCGAAGCACTAAGTCACCCTCCTGGAAAGTCCGGGTCTTGATTCTGCGTGCGTGATACCGCCGCAAGTCCTGCTGATAGACTGCTGACCTCTCAAGGGCTAACTCCCTTGCTTCTTCGAGTGCGTCAACCGAGTCCTGACGAGCGAGCTCATTCTTTGCCTCGACATAATTGGCGACTCTTGGCGAGTCATGCAACAAGTCGCTAGGCAGGACGGCTTCTGCTCCATACACCATAAAGAAAGGTGTGAATCCAGTGGATCTGTTAGGAGTCGTCCTGATACTCCAAAGCACTGCTGGTAACTCCTCAACCCAACTCCCAGCGGCTCTCAACAAGGGAACTCGTAGCCGAGGTTTAATTCCCTTTAACAACTCCTGATTTGCCCGCTCGGCTTGTCCATTGGACTGTGGATGTGCCACTGAGGCTAGGTCGAGTCTGATGTTGTTCTCGCCACAGAACTTGGCCATCTCTCCAACTGATAAGTTGGTCCCATTGTCTGTAATGATGCTGTGAGGATACCCAAAGCGTGTTGCTATCTTTTGAAGAATCGCACTGCTGATGCTCCGTCGACTCTGCTGACGGGTTCGACTTCTACCCACTTGGTAAACTTGTCCACTGCTACTAGCAGATGGGTCTTTTGGCAGGGCGACTTTGAGAAAGGGCCCACCATATCGAGTCCCCAAACTGCAAACGGCCAAGTGATAGGAATAGTTCTGAGTTCTTGCGCTGGTACGTGGTCTTGCCTTGCATACCGTTGGCATCCATCACAGACTCGTACTATCTTTTCTGCGTCCAGATGTGCTGTTAACCAAAAGAACCCGTGCCTGAAAGCTTTTGACACCAAGGATCTAGTGGATGCATGATGACCACAATCACCTGCATGGATCTCTTGTAAGATTTGCCTGCCTTCCTCTGGAGACACACATCTCTGGTAGACTCCAGTGACACTCCTTCTATACAACTCGCCACCAATGACTGTGTAGGACTTGCAACGTCTGATGAGTTGTCTCTGTTTCACTTCATCTGTCCACACTGGGATTGCTCGTACTGCTGCCACCAATGCCGACTCTGGATCTGGGAATGTTAACTCCTCCTCTGAGGGCAACTTGACTGAAGGATGGTGGAGTTCATCCACAAATACGTTTGGAGGTACTTTCTCACGACGAGAGCCGAGTCGTGATAACGCATCAGCGGCCTCGTTCTTCCGTCTGTCAATATGCTCTACCTGATAACCAGAAAAGAACCCGGCTATCTGTTCAACTGCTCTTCTGTAAGCCGCCATGTTTGCATCCTTCGAGTCCCATGTTCCAGATACTTGCTGAGCTACAAGATCTGAGTCCCCAAGACACCTGATACACTTGATATTCATCTCCTTGGCCAATCGTAGACCATGCAACAGGGCTTCATACTCTGCCATGTTGTTTGTACAATCAAAGTGCAATTGAAGGACATATGCCAATTTATCTCCCTTGGGCGATGTCAACACAACGCCGGCTCCTGAGCCCTCCAGCTGTCTGGACCCGTCGAAGTGCATCGTCCAATACTTGGTGCAGGGGGTATTTGGTGAGGATGTGAAATCTGTCCAGTCGTTGACAAAGTCGACTAAAGCCTGAGACTTGATCGCTGTCCTGGGCTCATATGTGATATGATAAGGACCCAACTCAATTGCCCACTTGGCGACTCGCCCTGTTGCATCTCTGTTGCGTATGATGTCAGCTAGTGGTGCTGAACTCACCACCTTGATTGGATGCTCTTGGAAATAATGCTTAAGCTTCCTACTTGCAAGGAAAACTCCATAAACTAGCTTCTGCCACTGTGGGTACCTTTGCTTTGAATCTGTGAGGACTTCACTGATGTAGTAAACAGGTCTCTGCACTGGATACTCCTTTCCTTCTTCAGCACGTTCCACAACCACTACTGCGCTGACAACTCTCTCGTTGGCAGCCACATATAACAACATTGGCTCCTTATCTGTAGGAGCTGCAAGCACTGGAGCTGTTGATAAGGTTTTCTTCAACTCCTCAAAGGCACGGTCGGCTTCTTCATCCCACAGGAATTTATCTGACTTCAAGAGTCGGTAGAGAGGACCCGCCTTCTCTCCGAGTCTTGAAATAAATCTGCTTAAAGCTGCTACACATTCAGTGAGTTTCTGAACATCCTTTAGACAAGTCGGCCTCTGCAAGTTATGAATAGCCTTGATCTTCTCTGGGTTTGCTTCAATACCTCTTTCTGAAACAATGAAACCTAGGAGTTTGCCTGCAGGGACTCCAAAAACACACTTGGTAGGATTGAGTTTCATCTTGTACTTGCGCAAATTATTGAAAGTTTCTGTCAGATCTGCGATCAAGGAGTCGGCTTTCTGGGATTTGACAACCACATCATCCACATATGCATGAACGTTCCTCCCAATCTGCTCCTTGAAACAATTCTGAATGCACCTCTGGTATGTAGCTCCTGCATTCTTGAGCCCAAAGGGCATTGTCATGTAACAAAATGCTCCAAAGGGTGTAATAAAAGATGTCTTCAGCTCATCCTCTATCTTGAGTCTAATCTGATGATACCCTGAATAGGCATCCAAAAAACATAGTAACTCTGACCCAGCTGTCGAGTCAATGATCTGGTCGATGCGTGGTAAAGCAAACGGGTCCTTAGGGCAATGCTTGTTGAGACCCGTGAAGTCGATGCACATACGCAGCTCTCCTGTTTTCTTTGGTACTAACACTGGATTGGCCACCCACTCTGGGTGAAAAACTTCCTTGATAAACTCAGCTACAAGTAGCCGAGCCACCTTTTCTCCAATGGCTTTTCTTCTGTCATCATGAAACTTGCGCAGACCTTGCTTAACTGGTCTTGCATTAGGGTTAACATGTAAGCAGTGCTCGGCGAGTTCTCTCAGGACTCCTGGCATGTCAGATGGCTTCTATGCAAAGACGTCCCGGTTCTCATGGATGAACTCGACGAGCGCGCTTTCCTATTTGTCAGACAGATGTGCCCCAATGACGAACTGCTTGGAGGAGTCGCCTGGGGTAAAGTCCACTGACTTGGTATCCTGAGCTGACTTGAATTTCATCTTCTCCTCTGTGGCCGGCTTCTTGAGGACTGAGTTGTCCTCCGGGTCCACGTTTGCTTTATAGAATTTGAGCTCCTCTTGAGCACAAGCTGTTTCAGCCATGGCTGCATCTCCTAACTCGCACTCCAATGCCATCTGTCTACTGCCATTGACTGTGATGACTCCTGCTGGACCCGGCATCTTGAGCTTTAAGTAAACATAGCATGGTCTGGCCATAAACTTAAAGTATGCTGGCCGACCAAAAAGAGCATGGTATGGACTCTTAAGATCCACTACCTCAAAGGGCATAATCTCTGAACGATAATTCTCCATTGTGCCAAAAGCAACCTCAAGGTAAATCTTACCAATGGGTTTGGCTGACTTCCCTGGTACTATCCCATGAAAAACTGTTTCAGTTGGTATCAACTGTCTATCTTGCAGCTTCATCCTCTTGAATGTGTCATAGTACAAGATATTGATGCTGCTTCCACCATCCATAAGCACTTTGTTCAATGTGTAGCCCCCAACTTGAGGTGCTACCACCAAGGCTAGCTGCCCTGGATCGTCGACTCTTGAAGGATGATCTGCCCGACTCCACGTGATGGTTTGCTCTGACCACCTGAGCCACTGTGGTATTGCTGGTTCCACTGCATTAACTGCTCGCACTTTCAATTTCTTGGCACGCTTAGACGTGCTTGTGGTAAAAACATGGTAGCTGCCACGACTCGGGTTCTGCTGCCGAGTTGTGACATAATACTGTCCATTGCCATCGTGAAGCTGCTTCGGGTTCTGCTGGAACCCGCCCTGCTGGTTGCCTCCTCCTTGAGGTGGGTTGGTATTATTGCCGGCTCCTCCACCATGGTTGCCGGGTCCTCCGTCACCATTGTTTCCTCTGTAACCACCATTGTTGTTATTTCTGTTTCCTGGTCCTGCAAACCTGCCACGCTGCAGATCCACACACTGTCCCAAGGTATGGCCACACCTACCATTTTTGGCGTGTTTAGGGCATGGACTCGCCAGGACCTCCTCTGTGCTTGGCGTACGTCCTTGATATCCTCGAGAATTGTTGTCCTTGCGTCTGATCCCAGTATTTGTATTGGCTACCAGGTCAGAGTTATCTCCATACGGCCGCTTGCTACCACCTTGGTTCTGGTTATGATTCTGGTTCTAGTTCTGGTTATTGCCACTCTGTCCTTTATTTCCTTCCTCCTGGTCCTTAGTTTTATCTGTGGCAGCGTGCTTATTAGCACCCGCCATGATTTCACCAATTGTCAAGGGAATACCCTGATTCAAGCTCTCCTTCATGCGACCCAGCTTCCAACTCAAGGGACTGTAGCTGCAGTTTCTCTCCATCGCCATCAGTACTGAAACTGTGGGAGACCTTGTGAGGAATTAATGATCTCCGACACCCGCTTCATCCAATGCCTTGCTGACTCGCCCTTCCTCTGAACACACCGCTCCAAGTCCTCTATGGTACTAAGCTTTTTGCATGTTCCCTGGAAGTTCTGAATAAAGGCCGCCTTCAACTGCTCCCAAGAGTTGATTGATCTAGGAGGCAAGTTACGCATCCAGGCTTTGGTTGCTCCCTCCATCATAAGATACATAAATTTAGCGCACAGATTACCTGTGGCATTGCGAATACTCATTGCCATCTCATAGGTACCTAACCAAGAAGTCGGGTCCATGTTGGGCTCATAATTTGGAACCTTGCGCGGCTCCTTGAAGCTGCTGGGGAAGGACTCGGACCTGATGGCATCTGACAGGCACTCTGGTCCTGTTAGTGAAGGAGAAGCACCAGGAGAAGTCACCTCTGTGTGCACCCGGGTTGGCTGAGGCTGGTTAGCTGCACCAGCTAGGGCTCTGTCCCTCTCAGCCTCCCGAGCCCTGGCTGCCTCCCTTTCTCGTTGTTGTCTTGCTTCATCAACCACCAACTGAGCTCGTGAGGCAGTAGGTCTGTTTGCCCTGTTCCTTTCCTCTTCACGGCGCCTTGCACTTGTGGAGTTGGCCGGATGAGACTCGTCATGCCGACTCCTTGTGCGCGAGTTGAATGGTGTTGAGTGCAGTCGACTTGCATCTGGAAACGTTGGATAAAGAGCTTGCTGAGTCATTGCTGTCTTCAACATCTCTATAGCACGGCAGGTCTCCTGTCCCGCTGGTCCTTCTGGTATCTTGATGTTCTCCAACCTCAAAGTCGCCGCATGAACGTTGTCCATTGGATTGGAATAATGCCCTTCTGGAGTATGGAATCTGTTAGGTTGAGGTCCCCTGCCACCTGTTGCTCCACCTCCGAATCCTCCTTCAGGTGGTGGTCCATTGTTGCCATTGCCGCCGGGTCCTTCTGGGGGTGGTGGTGGTGGCGGTGGTGGTGCTCCTCCTCCTGCGGCGCCTCCTGCAGCCGATGAACTCCCTAGTCCGGCTCCTGAGCCTGGACCATTGGGTGTGGTGAACAAGTTTGTTGGATTGATGTGGACTCCATCGCGCAGGCGACTCCTGGCTCTGCGATGTTGAATTGAAGTGAGTTCCTCGCGGCGACTCCGCACGACCTGAGCCTCAGCTTGGACTCGGGCCTGCTCTTCTGCCAATCTACGATTTGCCTCTGTGATTTCTGTTAATTGTCTCTCTAATGCAGTACGAGCACTAGCTAACTCGGCCGCACGTTCTGCTGCGTTACTTGCGTTGATTTCCTTGGTTAGCAGAGTCGGGTCGAACTGACTTCCGCCGTTTCCAGACATGTAGACTCCCACGACGCGGGCGCGTACTGGCGACTCCGCATAATCCTCTTCCTCAATACCATACCCAAGCCGATCTTCGAACAAGGGCAAGATGGATTCTGAATCGGCGTCGTAATCTGGCTCCATACATGGCTCTGCCAGCGACTCCTCTTCATTGTTGATGACAACTTGCTTCTCTAGTTCAGCGATGATGCCGACTTCTGATGTGCCGACCGACTCCTCACCGTCGGACTCGAGAACAATTGTAGGCTCTAAAACTAATTCCGCCGAGTTAGCACGAACTCCCGATGTGCAAACCATGCCAACGAACACATTGATTCCACCGAAGACAAATTGATAGCCCTCGTCGACTTCCTGCATCTCAGGAGTCCAACCGGAGTCGTCGATCTCGGTTTCTCCGTGCTCATCAGTGTAGACCCGCCCGATGGCGAGTTTCTCCATGGCTCGGCGAGCTGCTCCCACGATCTCAACTCCTTTCATCATAGGCCCCACGGTGGGCGCCAACTGTCGTGGGGTTATCACGGCGAGTTCTTCCTCAGGGAAGATGAGTTCTGGGGCCATTGATGATCGAAGTACGTAGGAGTTGTTACTCTCGCCAAGGGACAAGGATTTACCCAGGTTCGGCCCCCCTTGATAGAGGTAAAGACCTACTTCCTGCTTCTTTGTTATTGCTTGGTACTAGATCTCGATTACAAGGTTCCGACTCCTGTGATTGGGGAGTCGGCGACTTCTCTCTAGTGGATTAGGGTTTCTCTCTCTGATTCTCCTTATTGATCTAAGGTCCAGGGCCCTCCTTATAAAGGTGGTCGGGTCCCTGGACTTACAACTTGTACCGAGTCATAATCTAACACGAAATCCTACTCTAGGTCTTGTCCTTCCAAGTTAGCACTCCGGGTTGTACTTGGACTCCTCTCTGGCGAGTTCCTTCTCCACACGGGCCTTGGTCGGCTTGTCTCCAGCCCAGCCCATGTGACTCGTCTCGTGACTCGGCTTTGGCCTTCTTGGTCTTGGCGGGTCTACTTTCGGGTTCATGGGCCTACCTATAAAGTATCCCCCCATCATACATCTTTGTCCATATTTTTGGTTCTTGCTGATAGTTTATTGGTGTTCTATGCGCCACCTATGTAGGATTCCATTGACGACTTTAGTCAGTCTCTGATCCCCATTGGGGACTCTCAGATCCCTTCATGGATGGAGGAGACACAGCCTCACCCGGTGGATCCGGTCGGAACCCTGGCTCTGCACGATCTAGTTCAAAGCCTTGATGTGGCCGGTAAATCAAAGGCCTCCAAGGCTAAGGGTGGGGTGAAGGGGACCATGAAATGGCTTCCCTTCATGTCCACCTTCGTGCTTAACCAGATGTGTGCACTCATCAAGACTGGTGTTAGGACTGATAAAGGTTTCAAAGAGGTCCATCTCACTGTCGTTGCCAAGGCTCTGTTTGTTCACTGTGGGGCTGAGGTCACTTCTACTCAGGTGTACAACCACCTGAGGAAGTGGAGACTCGGGTGGCTCCAGGTGAGCAAACTACATGACTTGAGCGGGTCTACTCCAACAACAACTACGAAGGGTTTGAAACATTCGATGAAGCACAACACCACTACTCCAACTTCCTAAATGAGGAGAACCCCAAAGTAGGTCATGAGGTTGGAGGCAATTTCAAGCTAGCCGATGAGGTGCAAGCCCAGATGCCAATTGAAGTGCAGCCTAGTAGGATCAAAGACTTCATAATCGTAGTCCTCCTTGTGGTGATTGTGAAGCTTGTGCTATTCTAGATGTCGATGGGCTAATCATGTTTGTTAAAGTGTCATGTCAGGTTTCTTAGCTGATTAGGCCCAGAAGGTGAAAAGATCGAAGACAAGATTGAAGATGGAGAAGAGAATCGCTTTGGAGTTGTTTTCTGCCTGTGGAGGACCGGAAGTTCCGGCCCTTGGGGCGGAAATTCCGGTGGGAGGAAGTTCCGGCCTTCGGCCGGAAGTTCCGGCCAAGCGGGAAATCGACTAAGTCATTTTTGGGATTCCTCTCTGGAGGGGTCCCGGAACTTCTCCCCGGAAGTTCCCCCGAAAATTTCCGGTGGCCGGAAGTTCCGGCCCTGGAAGTTTTCTGGTGGAATTTTGGCTAAGTCCTTTTGGGATTTCCTCTCGGGAGGGGTCCTGGAGGTTTTGGGCGGAAGTTCTCCCCGGAGATTTCCGGCCCACCGGAAGTTCCGGTGTTCATGCCGGAAGTTTCGGCCCCAGGCCGGAAGTTTCGGCACATAATACCGGAATTTCCGGCCCCTCGCTTTTCCAATGGCCAGATTTCCTGGAGTGGTATAAATACCCCTCCACCTACCTTGGTTCACTCAGCTCTTGCAACTCTCTCTCTCCTCCATTAAAGGCAAAAGCTCAAATCGAAGAGATCTTCCAATCCCTCCACCCAAACTCGTTGATCTTTGGAGGATTGAAGGAGAAGGCAAAGATCTACATCTTCACCAATCGTTTTTCATTTCCCCCTCATTTGTTTGAGGGATTTGTGCCTAGGGTATCCATTGGGAAAAACTAGGTGTTTGGTTGTACTCACTTCAATTGTTGTTGTTTTACTTGTTGTATTGTTTTGGGAGCCCCCGATTAAGTTGTGGGTGTGTGCCCCAAGAACATTGTAAGGGCTCCGGATTCCGCTTGAAGGATTCCCATAGTGGAAGGTGAACCTAACCCTTGGGTGAGGTTCATCGGAGAATAGGGTAAGGCCTTTGTGGCATCTTGAGTAGGCCTCTTGTGGCGAGCTCACACCCCTCCAACGAGACGTACTCCCTTAACAAGGAGGAACTCGGGAATACAACCTTGTCTCCGCGTGCTTCTACTTTCGGTTATCTCTATCCCTTAGTTGTCTTTACTTATATCGTGTTCTTGCCTAGTCTTAGTTGCTTGCTTGTCATATAGGTAAATTCACCGTAGTTGCATATCTAGAGAATTTACCTTTGTGTCAAGCCTAAAATCAAAAAAGAATTAAAATTTGGTGTAGCATCTATTCACCCCCCCCCCCCCCCCCCTTCTCTCTAGGTGGCCATACGATCCTTTCAGCTACCAAACGCGCCCTATGATCCTGCGTTGCTTCGAGGGAATATATGATTTGGGAGAGGAGGCCCAAATCCGTGTACAGTACTACGGAAAGAACGTGAATGTTGTAAGATCTAGAACAGGAACATCTTAGGGTTAAGGCTCGATCCTCCCAACCACCCCCTAGCTAGTTTGATCATTCACGGCATTGTCCTTCTTTCATCAATTACTACCTCTGTTCCATAATGTAAGTTTTTTTAGCAACCTAAATGCGTCATACGCACGCGTCTCTGCAGGACACGAAATACATGTTGATCTGGGCGGAGACACTGTCGGAGCTGGGACACGTGGAATACCGGATGAACTTTGCTGGAGGCAAACTTATACGCATTTTCGCCAACACGAGCTAGCACCCTGTATGGACCAAAAACTTGAAGGCCAACTTCATCACAAAATAGTGTGATTTTCGTCCGTCTCAAAAGGGATGGAATGAAAAATTATCAAAACATATTGACCAAACACCACTTTGTCACACTTTAAAAAAAAACAAATGTGCACCAAAAAAATCCTTTTAGGACTACACTAGTCGATTACCTTTTTTCCATCCCAAGATCCGACAAAACTGAACACAAAAATTTCTAAAGTAATCTCACAGAAATCGCAATTGTAGCAAATCAAGGTTCACACCACCGGTTTGAACGATGTCGTCGTCCACCGGATCCGAGCCTTCCACTTGCCGGAGCAGAATGCCGACCGGCATCCCCACAAATCACCTCGTTATCATCGGTATCAAAGCTCGGGTGGGGCGGTGCCGATCTCCTGGAGCTGACGAAGGAATAGAGCGTCAACGACGGAGTGCCCACCCCTTGATCTGAACAAGAGAGGGCTCAACACGACGGAACCACGACCGGGCGAGCCTCTAGGCCTCCGGATGCAGAGCGCCTCGCTGACCGTGCCATTGTTTCCCCTCGTCGTAGAACATGGCACGGGCGTCATTGGTGTCGGACAGAAGAACCACAAGCCATGATTGAGAGGGGAGAAAAATGGTGGCATCGAAAGCGACGAGAGCGAACATGTGCCTGGTGAAGTCTCGTACGTTCAAAAAAATTCTCCATATCTAAAAGCACGTTCCATGCACATGATCGCGGACTACCTGTAGCCCGGCCTCCATATCGCCTCACTCGTACATATAGATACTACTTTTGTCTGTTGATACGACGAACTATGCTGCATACTATTACTAGTACGTGCCAACTCACGCCACGACGCCTCTCTTTCCACCGCATGATTTGGCTCGACAAGAGGGCCCTTGAAGTCCCACTCAAGATCATGCACTTTATGAGCATCATGCTCATTCTCCACAATCATGTTGCGCCATTGAGGCTCTGCGGCCGGCGAGAAGGGCGAGCCAGGAGGGAAGTTGCTCGAGCACAAACCATGCTCGCTCGGCCTCCCATGGTATCGGCAGCAATGCCTTATGAAGCAGACAGATCCATCCAAACCTGACCTCATCTGAAGGTTGTTGCACCGTTGAGGCTCTACGGCCGGCGAGAAGGGCGAGGGAGGAAAGCCACTCGAGCTCAAACCATGATCGATCGGCCTCCCATGGTGTTGCCTTATGAAGAAGACAGATCCATCCAAACCCGACCTCACTCGCATCCGAAGGGCTACGAAAATGTCGGTGGCAGCAACACCCACGGTTTACCTAGGCGTCCAAACACTTTTCGGCCCGGTTTGTCGGCTTAGGGAGGCCCGTTCAAGGCCAAAAATGTGTCAATGGGGCGACCTAGGCCTCTCTTTGAGATACCCACTTGGCTCCTACTTACAACAAAAAAAATACTGATCTTTTCCTACCTTTTTTTTTTGCCTTTTAAAGGAACAAATATATATAACATCTTGTATGGATAAACTGAGAAGCTTTAGCCGGTCCAATCTTTTTATTATTGTGGGGAATGAATCAATACAAGGACGCCCTATCAACTAAGCACACAAAACAAATCCTAGACCTAATCTCTCTTCCTTCCCACCTTGGAATTACACGGTACAAAACTCTTTCAATGTATATTTTGCCGCTGGGGGTCCCAGTGACAACAAAACCAAAGCCCACTGGAAACCAGCCAATACAACAAATTGACCCGACCCCGGGCCCCTATAACCTACAAGGAAGGCACGCACCAACCTCCTTTTCCGACTCGAACCAAACAGAATCCCTCTTGTCCTAAGTCTCTTTCGTGACATGCTTTGAGCAGACCTCTGTCTGTGTTTGACTATATAACCAGAGTACACAACACCAACCGAGAACCAACCCAGGCAGAATCCCATGCCCCGGCGACATAATCGCATCATATAGAAAATCACACGCAGCATGCTACACACTGGACACCCGACCGTGACCGACTTTGCCCGATCCTTTTCTGCTGTTCGCCAACAGTTTTAGCAGCGCCGATATCTTGGCTTCGTCAGTCAGACCCCGTACCTCGCTAGTCTCTGCACCACTGCTGGCTCCAGGGTGGACATGCACTGCTCCCACCCGGCGCTTCCGAGCATCTAGGGGAATAGTTTATGTCAGTCCCTTCTTGCATATAGCACAAACTGGAACAACAACAATTAGGGGACTACTCTTCTTACCTGCTTGTAGCCGTTCAAAATCTGGGACACTTCATTGTGTAGGCCTTCACTTTTTATCTCCTGTGCCAAAATCCAAATCAAAGTGAGCGCATACACGATACTAATTACTGCCCATACGGATCTGACAGAAACGCCATCTTACATTCCAACTTGCACAGGCCTGGCATACGTAAGATAGTGAGCTCACGGCCCCTGTTGGGTTCGCTGCCACCTAATAATGCACATACAAGAGTTTTTGTTGTAAGTGATCGTTCACAGCTACGATGAATGTAATGGCAGGCACTATCATTGCACATAGGCCATGGAACGCGTCTTCTTTCTCAAAATCATCTCTTATCCTGCACAAGCAAGATCATTAGCTTCAAGAAAAGCAAACATCTGCAACATCTCACATGTTTACTGGAAAGCTCAAGAAAAAGGGAATGCTCACATGCACAAGGCATTGCACCATGCTTGCATGAAATGTTCCATATGAGGGGCCACAATGTCTGGACAGACCCAGGAAAGCCTCCCAAGAGTGATCGCACTATTTTCAGTTAGTGACTTGTTCAAACTCTGTTAATGGCACAACACACAAGATACTTAGCTGAAATGCTCACTCGACTAGAGAACATGATGGGGAAAAAGCAATCACCTCTGGGGTTGTAAGAATAGGAACCAAGCATGAAACAACACTTATCACCACAGGTGAAACTTCTTTGCCGATCTGTAAATGAGTCAGTCAGACATGCAAGAAATTTTGCAATAATATTAAGCACTAGTATGTTCAACTTAAGTATAAATACAGTTTTGAAGTTGTTATGGGGAAGTGGCAATGCATGCCAAATGATCAGCGCTACAGGTAGTAAAGAATGGTATATGCTGAAAAACTAGTTAAGGCACATGCAACAATAATAAACTTGCCAAGGAAACACCTCCGGTGCTACACGATGTACAATACAACCAAGCATTGATAAAGTGGCACGGACCTTTATTGCTAATTCTCCAATGGCCCAACAAGCATTATTAGCAACTGACACAGCATCCTTCACAGATTGTGGGGTCTAGATCAAAAAAAAATGTGAGAAACAAATGGAGATAAGATAATACTGGGCTATAGAGAATATATACACTTACCAATTGCTTTGCTGCAACATTGAGGAATTCTTGAAGGCGTGGATGCAGATGTATAGGGCAAACCTAAATATGAAAAGGTGTTATAGGCTGAAAAATGTCATAGCAATTAGAAACAACAATTTAGGAGCTTTAGAACCAACCCTCGATATGTCCCCAAGAAGGGCCAGAGCACTTTGTCGAACATCAGCTGCTTCATCCATGCAGCATTGCAGAAGTAGATCTCGCAAATTGCTTTGCGCAACCTAAACCAAAAATAATGATTACTGAGGTGGTCAATGTTGAGAACTTGGGGGCAGAGGCAAGGGGTATATCATTGGTGAAAGAGTTGAATTTACCAGGCTTTCGATGCCGGCACCAAGTCCTTCTGTAAGTCCAGACAAAAGGTCCAATGAACAGACAATGAATTCCCTGTCGTATAACGCACCCGCTGCATTAGGATCAACCTGCATGTAGAAAGGGGAGATCCCTCAAGCAACAGAATAGCACGAGCCTGTCTCTGAAGCAAACATTGATGTCAAACTGCCAAACAGATTAATTATTGGCATAACCCAGGGTACTTGACAGATCAGACTACTAGAAACCATGCTACAACATGAGAAGATAACCTACTATGCTTAGACTTGACCAAACTTAAGACCAGAACTGTTCACAGAATGTGTAGCTAACAAGGAGCACCTTCACAAAGTGTCTTCTATACCAACAAAAGTGACAAAGAGGATGGATTATGTATTCGGTTTCCACTAATTTGTACTAGAAAGATTCAACTTGAGTACTTGATATCTTATTTCTCTTCCGTAAATGAAAAAGACAACATACAAAATTGACAGACCTTTGCCAACTGCTGGGATTGGATAAGACTGATGCATCTCAGAAACACTGGCTCAGCAAACTGAGAAAATCCTGGTCCTAGTGCCTAAAAGAAAAAAAAACGTCATGGGTATATACCATACGAAGTTCATAAGTGAGATAACAAAATAAGTATTCTAACATGGGTACTAAAGACCTTTGATACTAAGGTAAAGCAGGTTCAGATTTCAAAACTACAAGATTGTCTTCCAACAGATGAAAATAACAGTACCTGTGCAATAGACGTAAAGCATTCAAGCAGCGGGAATAGATCTTTGTCAGAGTTGGGAAGTTGTTGCCACTTCGCGATCAATGGTGGCATAAATATATCTAGATATTTTGCCTGCGTGACATCTTAAAAGGAATTAGCAATCTTGATAAGAAACTAACAAGCGGAAAAACTGAATGAGGAGACCATCAAGGATAATATTTAATATTCCAGCAAATACTGACCTGGTTTAGCTCTGCTCCAACAGCATCAGCAAGAGTACCAAGAGCGTCATAGAGTATTCTCAGGTTTCGCCTCTGCTCGGAAGCAAAACATAATATTAGAACTAAGAAAAACCATAGGGGATACCTGTTAACTGATTGCAAACTATGAATGTTCAAAATATGATGAACCTGATATTTTCCATATGCACACATGAGGTGCTGCAAAATGATTTCCAGCCGTGGTACTAGTTCTTCTGCGGCCTCCTGAAAAACAGAAACCATGTACAAGTTATAGAAAAATATCTCAGTGTAGGAAGACAATTCAAAAATAGGTAACTAACCTCTTCAAGCGTTGCAAATGCAGAACATGCAGCCTCCTGCACTCTTTTGTTAGTATCCAATATCCTTCTAAGCAAACCGACGAGGATCTTATCAAATTGTTCACGGCCATTTGGATGGCCCAAGCTCTGCACCAGCAAAATAAGAGTGTCATAAGAAGTTCAAAATCACAGATCTACGAATTGAGCACACATAAATAAGGAAAAGTCTGCATCCGTAAAGCATTATTTGAAGTCCCCAAAAAATTAGAAGTACATATGCCACTCGGTATGCATCAAAATGATCAGTCCACCATCACATGCTTAACCATGCAACATACTATAAATATATTATTACTACCAAACACCACATGTTCTAATTACACTGAATGCTGCTCCTAGACAGAAAATTATGAAGGCTTGGAAAGAAAGGTATTCTTCCAGGCAGATGAGGTAGCATCAACACATGATTATTCTATTACCTGAACAATGAACTTGCTATATCTGGAGAGGGTCCAACAAGTAATACTCCGTATAAGAGGAAATTTATCATCAAGAAGAGGTATTAGGAAGGCAACAATCTGCAATTGAACAGAAAAACCTCAGAAAAGAAACAGCATATTGCAACAAATATATGTAGATAGTGAAGACAGGAAAATCAATACTAGAACTGCAACTTACAATTTAAAACAGTCCAAAATTTCACAGATAACATATACCAAAATTTTGATATTTACCCTGCAGAGAACTATTGATGCAACTGAAAATTTTGAAATTTTATAATATGGAACTAATGATTGCATCAACAGAGGGTTCCCTGATTACTTTTCAAATGTTGCAACATATTGAAAGGAAATTTCACGCCTATGTTATAGATGGTTAATGAGAGAAGCAAATATCCAGGCTAATTGAAATAATTAAGAATACTAACTTCAAGAAGATCATCCAAGACAATTGTTTTAATATGATTTGACGCATTGCATGTGTTCTTATTGAGGCTCGGTCATTTCTACCGTAACCAAGGAGACTGGAATTGTGTTCAGTGGGGCTAAGAATACATCGTTGATTAGTTATTAGAATTACCTGTGGAAGGTGCGGATATAATCCAGTAATGCACCCCTCTGCTATAGCACCAATAGATAAAACAGCAGCTTCCCTCTCCTTCCAGGAATCATCATCTGTCCGCGCCAAATTTTGCTGCAAAATTACAATATTTGATTTATAGTTATCCAACATATTCAAGGTTTGTTACAAGGTCCTTGGGACACATATGGGGCCAATTAGCAAATAATACCAGGGGAGGGATTATGGAATCTTCCAATTACCTCAATCAAAGGCATTAAAGTAGGAAGAATGTCGTCCCCAAAAACATTTGAAAGGACATCCAACCCAGCAGCGCTACATTTCCGCAAATTCCAAACATTTACAGCATCATCATCATCCTGTCCATATTGACAGTAAGTTTTGGTAGCTTTAATTTAACACAAGTGGGCAAAAATTCATTCCACTGCTTAAGAAGACAGTGTTTCTAAACTCACATCATCTTCTCCAGTTTCAGACCCATGTAATCGAGAGGCATGGAATCGGGGCTTCAGATCCTGTCACACAATCGTCTAGATCTTAGTTCAAGCAACAAAAACGGGGCGAAGAGATGTAACTATAAACTTAATGCCACTCTCCGTTTCTTTTAAGACATTTAATATAATCTTATTGCAAGGCAAATAACAACATGCTTGCTAAACAAGCATTGCATTGTCCTTAAAATTGTTCTTAAAATGCTATTTGTAAATATAGTACCAAAAATTACTACCGCCTATGCCTTTCAGAGTTCAACTTTACAGGGCTATGGTAAATCCATTACACAGCATTATACTGACCAAAAACATAGACCTAATCCAAAATAATAGTATATGATTACACATGGATAAAGCCAACCGTTTAATCTAGCTGATATCACTCAATACATGTAATAATTGCATAAGAAGTAACCAACCTGGTCCCTGTCTGGAAAGGATTCATCTTCCTGAAAACATATAGTACCTATCAGTATGCCACTATCACAAATGACTAGCAACTAAAACATGCAGGATATAAATAATTTACCACACCTCAGCATCAGCAAGTGATTCATCGTCGTCAGTATAAACCATGTTCGACACCAAAGTCTGAAATAAATACAAAAGGAGCATGTCAAAATTGTAACCAGGCCCAAGAGTTATCTTAATTAACTTGGTCAAGGCAAGTTATATACTGGTATTAAGCGTGGCAAGAACTCCCGCAGTCCTTCAGGAGGCATGCTAACATCACAGTATGCTGACCTGAAAGATTGACATATAGTTAGTCCCCTAATAAATCATTCAACATGATCAGTTAGCAAATGATAGTTTATTTTCAATTTGAAGGATATCAAACGAGTAATTGCAAGAATAGATAGAAATGGCAGTAAACAAGAGATTGTCACAAGGAGCAGAAATCAGATGTACAAATATGATAGTACGAAGTTTAAAATTGACATTGAAATTACCATGTTCACAAAATGCATACCAGAATTCACAAGCCTCTAGAGCAACTTCCTCGTCCGAATCTTTATTCGCTTGCAGGATCAATTCAGTGACATTTTTCAAATGTGGCTGCAATTGTGCTATTCAATGTCAGATTGAGAACAATATTTGAGCACAAGCAACTGAGTTACCTATACTCAGTGAGGACAGCAAACGAAATCTAAATGGGCACCAATGAACACGATACATTACCTCCAAAATTGATGGCCGCACTTCAACGAGCTGAACCCAGGCTGAGCAAACCTATCAAATAAACAGGAAGGATTATCAAGATAAGATATGCAATTGAACAGCTAAACTATGCAGAGCAGCAACCAATACACCCTCATTATTATTAGCACTTCCAGACAAGTCGGCCACATACAGAACTCTACAGCAAACATGGAATCTACAAAGTTATGACATAATTGCATTTATAACAGTTGAACCCTTTATCCACACATGATTACAAAGAAGTAGTGCATCTGCGCATCTTAAACTAAAATTCATTAAAGTTAAATACCAGTTTCCGGACATCTGCTGAAGGATCCTTCACAAGGCTGAATAAGCCCTGCAGGTACTGATCCATGGACATGTACAGCGCCTGCAGATAAACAATATGGTTAGTTGTTAGTAAAACAAAGAGTCAAATAAGATGGACAGGGAGGGAGGGAATCATACCGATGGCATCACCACAATATACTGGTTGATACAGCCCAGTGCTAATTTCCTAAGGCTTGCATGTGGGGACTGGAAAAACTGAAAAAAAAATTGAATTGACTCTGTTAGAGCGAAACCCTGTAGACAAGTTAAACTGGAGTGTCAAAACATGTGCACCACAGAAGTTGCTTGGTTGAATATATATAGAGCTGTTTCACTGAACATTTAAAAGAAAATTCACCATTTGCAGGATGTGCAAGTGAAGGTGTGCACACGCTCTATTTTAATAGAGGATGACTATAGACAGAACACGAACCTGCAGCATCCGTGGCATGAATACATTGATTGGTCTTTCGGACAAACCAGGAACATCAACATCAAGCTCTTCAGGAACATCTTCACATATCTGACATCAAAAGCAAAAGCAAGCTTCTGAGCACACAAAATTGTGTTCGCACAGTTCAGACATACGATTCCTACTAGAACATTCACTGCTGACATTGCTACTGAGACTACACACGCACCCAGTAGATTAGAGAAACAGCTACAAATTTCTTCTTATACATTGTAAGTGCATTAAAAAAACAAAGGTAGGTGTCAAACCATTGTAAGTGCATTAAAAAACAAAGGTAGGTGTCTACACTGTTTGACGAAGGGTGAACCTGCATATTTTGGCCAAAATATATCTACTTATGTGCTACACAAAGAAAGGGCAAGGTTTTAGGGATGCAAACAACTATACGTGTACTAAGTTTGTTTTTTGTACAGCACACAAATCGCCATGGTTTTGGACGAAAATTTACAGATTTTCACTTCATACACTGATATCTATGTAAAATAATTCAGATTTTTTTCGAAACATGAAGTGGCAAAAGCAACAAAGGTGTGCAAAGCACCTATGCATTTTTCGGCTTCACTTGAGCTATAATTTAGTTATAACAAGTGGTAGTTTTATACGTACTGATTAGAGTTCAAGCTCAAATATAGGAGTGATGCACAGTACCTTGTAGATAGCATCCATAGCACCTTCCATATGATCCAGATCATTGCTGTCCAAACATTGATGTAGAGCCGGAAACAACTCGATCCATCCAGCAACTCGAACAATTTGGAAAAGTACACTGACAACTGTTCCAACTGTGGATCTAATTGCCCTATTAGCTGCCCCAATACATGGCAGCAGCTCTGATTTGATGTATTGCTGAGATGCGGGAGGCATAGAAACAAAAGCCGCTCGTAGATTGTTTTTCAATAGAAGACCGGCAGCTTGCCTTACTTCAAAAGATTTTCCCTGGTATAGGCACGAGAGTTACCCAGATGTCAGCAAGAGCATATACAGTAGCTGGATTTACAGTCACACCATGTCAGGAATTCAGGATCAAAATTTACTCCACAACTAGGCTGAGAATCTACCGACTTCGTGCATAGCCAAATCTATATGAGATGGGAACCCATCGAAGAATTCTAAGCATTGGTTTCTACAACTATATGATATTAATAAGAAAGACAATACAAAAAACATAACTTTTAAAAATGGAAAAGGCAATCCTGAATTTCCTAGTCCAAATCACAATTACCACATGATACAATTCTACACACTTCCATCACAAGGCAAAGGCATTCCCTCAAACTCCTTAAAGCATAGAGGATAGCTTCAATTCTAATTTGTGGCTACAAATAATGGCTGACGCTAACACTACGTATTAAGCAACTAAGTGTAACAGTTAGCCATACAGGTATGTGATACATGTCGCAGTAGTGAGTTCTCTACGCCTCTCATGATTCCATGTGTTGTGATTGGTCCGAAAGTAACTATGCACGTTCATTCCAGCACATGATTCACACCTGTAACTGACTTGATGGTTCACCTATAAATTTTATGTGTGTGCAGATGAGAAAGCATTTCGCCATTGAGTTATTACACTGGAAGGTGGTGGCATTGACACGAAGAGTAACACGAGGCAGAGGCGCAGTATCAGCTAACTTAACTTCTCCTAGAGAAAACTTGCAGAACCTAAACCCTACAAGAACCACGAGCACATTTCTTTCAAGTTAAGGGAAGGCAACCCTGGGTGGAATAACCAGATGATGTTCAGAATTAATCGCCGGCACATTCGTTCAAATTAAAAAATATATCTATTATCCACAGAATCATCGCTTCACCACAGCGGTTGAAACCAAACAGGCAATGCAGAAACTGAAACTCCAGAGACAGCCTCAAAATCTACCGAGCTAACAAAGCAGCTGCAATGAGCAGCATTCGCCCCCAAAAACCCCAGCAGATATTATTGGCATTCCTGATTTCCATTCGGAGCCAATCCGAGCTCTACCCTAGCAATCCATCAAAGCAAGGGCAGGCAGTAAGAACCCTAGCAGGGATTTCAGATCGATTTCAGGTCCTCGAGCATCTGTGGACGGCCTGAACTAAAACCCTAGCGCGGCGAGTGCGAGAAGCGAGCAGGGAGGGGGGGAGGCGGCCGGCGAGGGTGGTTACCTCACCGCGGGCGAGGAGGAAGACGAGGTAGTTGTTGAAGTCGGGGAACTGGGCGTAGTGCTGGAGCTGCTGCCAGATGCGGGCCTGGTCGGAGTTGGGGGAGATGTGCGCCTCCAGGACCGCGCAGATCTCGCGCAGACCCTCCTCCTGCGGCTGCCACAGCGCCGTCGCAGTCGCCATCGCCGGTGCTGCGCGCCGGTGGGCGTGCGTTGGCTGGCGGCGGGGGTGGGGCGGTAGGAGCGTGGGGACGGACGAATGAATCGGCGGCGGACGGCGGCGGCGGCGGCGGCGGTCGGAGGGAGTCGATCGTCCAACCAGAGCAGACCAAGTCTATAGCAGGAGAGGAGCTGGGCTTTGGGGAAGAGGAGAGCGCGGGTTTATAGATAGGGCCTTCCCTTCATCCGATTTTGTTTTTCTAGACTCCCTCTCGAGCTTGTAGAGTCCTCTAGAGGCTTTTGTGTAAATATGTACATCATTAAGGGTCAACTTGCTAAAAGCATATTCCAGCTGTTTATTTTCTTTTAGTTTGCCATAAGCTATTTCCGTACTGGGTCACGATCGAGCAAAGGAAACAAGCTATCCAATACCCAAACTCATGTTGAAATTTTCAAATGACACTATATGTTGTAATAAGATTTTTAGATTGGCGACTAGCCAATGCCGTCCGATTCGTCTCCCCTCATCGCCCTCTCCTCTCGCCGTGTAGACTATGTGCCGTTGTCTTCACTTTCTTATTCTTAGTTGGCCGTCGGATTACAAGCCTTGATACATCTTGAGAGCATCCTTCAACTAGATAAAATAACACATGTCAAATAGAAAGATCAATGCAAGCCATGCATGCCAAATAGATTTTAATAGGATTCATAAGTTTGTTGTGTGTCGGTAGTGGGTCTTGGCTTATTAGCATCCAAGCATCACACCACAAATTATCCTCCTTCACGATCCACGTCTCGCCTCTATTCCCTCCCCCTCGGCAGCATGATATCCTCGACGGTTTCAATATCATGCACAACATGTCCCTCCCCCGTAATCGTCCTCCCCCTGGCCAGCGTCCTCGCTTAAGCATGGGCCATGAATAATACGATTCATGGCGTCACATCACACGGCGGACGCCACCGTGCCTAAGCGGTGATGAAGCCCTCTCGAAGATCCACTAGCTCCGGCTTCATCGCATGCGTCTTCACCACCCCCGGCACTGCCTTAGTTTTGTTGGGTATACGCTTAAGCAGCGCCATTCGAGGCGGCGAGAGGTGGGAGGCAGCAGCGGTGACGAGGAAGGAGAGGCTTGAGGCGGCGGGAACAAGGAAGGAGAACTTGGAGGTGATGGGGTCGCAGCATAGAAAACAAAAATTTCCCTATGCACCAAGCGGAATAAACACCAAGGATCTAGATCTAGATCTACTAGATGGAGGTAGCGAAGATGAGATCCAATCTCTTACCCTTGAAGATCAACAAACGCGTTTTGTCGGTGCAGGGGTTGGCTAGTCGATCCCCGCAACTAGACTCATCTAGTCGCGAGGAGATGTATTTCCTCGAAGATCCAATCCGACGAAGTGCCACAACGGGCAGCACCTCCGCGGTATCCACACATACAGCTCGATGAAGACTTCCTCTCCTTGATCCCGCAAGCGAGGAGGAAGTGGCTCGTGAGATCTCAGCAGCACGACGGCGTGGTGGTGGATATGGTGGAGGTTTTCCCGCGGACAGGGCTTCGCCAAGCCGTGTACGAGAGAGAGAGAAGGGAGGAGAGGGAGGCCGGCGGCTAGGGTATGGGGTGCCACGCCCCAGCCCTCCCCTCCTCTTTATATAGGCGTGGGGGGCTGCCTTGGCCCCTCCTCCAAGCCCTAGGGCCGGCGGCCAAGGGGGGAGGCTTGCCCCCCAAGGCACCCCTAGGGTTTTGGCCCTTTCACCTTGTTTGGCCGCATGGGCCCTTGGGGGGCTGGTGCGGCCAGCCCATGTGGGCTGCTGCACGCCCCCTTTGGTCCATGTGGGCCATTAGGGCACGTGGGCCCCACTATGGGACCCCTCCGGAACCTTCTAGAATATTCCGATACTCTGCCGGAAAATTCCCGAACTTTTCCGGAACCCTGGAAACCACTTTCCTTATATGAAACTTTATCTCCGGACTCTTCCGGAGCTCCTCGTGATATCTAGGATCTCATCCGAGACACCGAATCAACATTTGATTACACCATTTACTTATCTCACTAAAACCCTAGCTACATCAAAGCCTTAAGTGTGTGACCCTACGGGTTCGAGAACATGCAGACATGATCAGATCAATAATCAATAGCGGGACCGGGATGCCCATATTGACTCCTACATATTCAACGAAGTTCTTTATCGATTGAACCACGATGCCGGAGATTCTTAATCTCGTATACGATTCCCTTTGTCTCACCGATATTTAATTTGCCCGAGATTCGATCGTCGATATCTCCATATCTAGTTTCATCTCGTTACCTGGCAAATTCTCTTTACTCGTCCATAATATAGGATCTCCGTGATTAACACTTAATCACATGGTTGCAACCTTTCTTGATGCTATATTACCGAGAGGGCCCAGAGATATCTTTTCTGTCACAAAGAAGGACAAATCCCACTCTTGATTCATGTCACCCAACAACCTACCATCGGAGATACCTGAAAGCCACCTTTATAATCACCCAGTTACGAAGCGACGTTTGATGTCCACAAAGTATTCCTCCGGTAAACGGGAGTGACATAATCTCATGGTCTAAGGAAACTATACTTGGCATACTAAAAGTGTTGGCAATGAAACTATGTGACACGATCAATTGCAACTCTTTATTATTTGGGTCTTGTCCATCACATCATTACTCCTAATGATATGACTCCGTTATCAAGTGACTGTAACAAGTCCATGGTTAGGAAACTCTAACCATCTCTTGACTAACGAACTAGTCCGGTAGAGGCTTACTAGGGACACCTGGTGTTTATATTCCACACATGTATTATGTTTCCGGTTAATACAATTATAGCATGGATAATAAACTATTATCATAAACATGAATATGCTAATAAACCATTTTATTATTGCCTCTAGGGCATATTCCCAATAGTCTCCCACTTGCACTAGAGTCAATAATCTAGTTTACATTTTCTTGATCCAACACTCATGGTGTCTAACACTCATGGAGTCTCAGTGCTGATCATGTTTGCTCGTGGAAGAGGTTCTGTCCGTGTTCTGTACTATACAGTTCTTTATGTTCTTTGCAAAACGTCAATGTCACCTAATTTGACATTACTTTATCATCACATGATAAACCTCAAATCATCACATGATACACTTCATATCATCATATGATGAATATAATATATTTGGTTATAGAGTGAGATTTTCGTTTCCCTTTCATGCCTACATGACGTATGATCAGTCAAGAGGACTTTCACATAGCATGTGCACCCGGAACTCACTCAGTCTTGAAACAAAAATTTCTCAAACCACAATATTATATATTTTAATCCTTGAATTAATCATATACTCCTATATGTTGTAGACTCACAAATCGACAGTGCAATCATGTCACTTCGATATTTTCGATCATGCTTTCGCTGCGCTTCTGCTATTATGAGATCCCCAATCTAGTTTGGTTTTATGACTTCAACCAAGTCTACCAATCTCTAGATTCTATTATCTCATCTTTATGTTAAAATGACTCCTCATTCTAACACGTTCTTCTAACCAAGAACTTGGGTCACATATCGTCAAATACAAACACATGGTTCTTATATGTTTTAGTCCTATGAACAATTCATAGCGATCACTAACATATCCTCCAACCATCATTTTTGTACTGAGTTATCAACTCAATGTTTCACCTATTTCTCACAAGCAGATGAACCTTTCTTCTCTTGTTTCATTTTGAACTCCTTCAAAATCTTACTTAGGTAAAACATCCTGACATAATGTTATCAAACATATCTATCCTCCATAGATACATCCATCTCCATGGATATTTGACGTTCAAAGTAACTTCATAAGTTATACGTTGGTTCCTGACTTATTTATCGACAAAATACGCATCTATCTCCATAGATATTTGACATTCAAATTAACTTCACAAGTTATGCGTTTTGGTTCCTGAAATATTTACAACATTTATGAAATCTCCATTTCACTCAAACAAGATGTTGTAAACTCCCACTCAAATATACACATATTAAATTGTGAAACCACTTTGGCTCTCACTCAGAAATATGGTATCCTTATATTTGACCATGATTTAACTAGCTCCCACTCAAACATATGTCTCCACATATTTTGATCTTGGAAAATAGTTTCTGCTCTAACTTAACATATGTCGCCACATATCTTAATTAGATCACACTCGTGTATTTTCTCGATATTTTGGACACCTCCAAAAATTCTTAATTAACTATTAATATCGAGAACTCTTTATACGAAACGCTAGTACTTTACTAGATTTAAGTTTTATTTAATCCCTGCAAAACCCCTTTTGAGGAATAAATATGTGAAACATCACTTTCACAAAATCAAGCAACAATTACTTTGTGATTTAAACTTAACATCGAATGACTCTTAGTCACTTTCGTATTTTAAGGTTTCTATTTCTTCTTTATAGTTTCGTAGGTATGTCTTGTTTCTGAAACATGACAAGTAAATCATGAATATTATTTTGTAACCTGACAAAACTTTATATTCTTGAATCCTACTTTTCTTTAGACAAAGCTAAACCGAAATTCAATGATCACCATCATTAATTCCTTTATGTGTCAAGTTTTAACCAACAAAGCACTTTACATATGTGCCACTTGATACATAAACAAGCAAGGTTTTAGCTTTTCCATTTATTCCATCAATTCTTTTATCAATGAAACCGTTTCACGATAAACCACTAAAATACTTAGCACAACCAACAAATTGGTTTGCCCCTTTTAGTCTCTTATTGTGGAATCTCTATTCATAGTCACATATGAATATACTACAAACTTTATTTGCAATAGTTTCTAATTATCCCATAATTATTGAAACCACTGTTTCACATAACTCATATGCGAAATGCAAATCATTAAATAGATCCTTATTTCTAAATAGAGTGTTTATCAAATAAATCTAAATGCTATTATTAAACCCCCCCCCCCCCCCCCCGAAATAAAACCCTTCTTTGAGACCACACAATATCGAATAGTGTGTGATTACAATATCTTAGGACATATCAAACGCTTTTGAAATATTCTAAACATTGTAATTTGTGATAACACTTCTCACAAGTCCGCATACTAACATATAACTCAAATATTTTGTCTCTTTTGATCAAATCATAAAGACTCAATTTTCTTGTTAACTTAATATCCTAAACTCCAGAATTTTATTTGATCTCATCAAATATCATAACTCGAATAAATACACCTATTTAATCATTTAATTTATGATGGAGTTCACAAAATAATGACATCTAACATTTGCTGAAAATACAACCAACACTTGTGTTTATTTCCGGCAACTCCTGTCACTCTTCCAAAGGGTGGCATTTTAGTCATACTCCTTCAATAAGGCGCATTGATAAAACATCAAAATGTTTATTCAATCTTTAGCACGACTAAAACAATTGTCATTATTAAGTTTTGGATATTTTAGTATGTCACATATTTTATAAATGTTCAACCAATTTATCGTCTAGATTATAATAAGAATAACACACTTATAATCGAAAAATTGTGATTTCCAAAAAGGATTACTCATGAAAATAGAACAACCATTGTCTTTAACATGAATAACCGTCTCACATAAGCAAGACACACTAATTAAAATCACACTTAATTCGATTACAACACTTATTCAAATCCTCTAATCCAAAAAGATAAATGTAGAGACAGATCGTTGCCAGCATCAACTCCTTGATTGCCACCATTCCGCAACGTCTTCCCATATCCTTTATGCAAATCTCAAGCAGCAGGTTCTGTTTTCATAAAACAGAATGAGTATCAAATACTTATCGGAACTGCCACAATTGCAATTTGGACTTAAACACTTATAACTTGTATATCAATATATACTTTCTGCATTGTTAACTTCTCTTGCTATGGGTTCCACTTTGACATGACGCAGCCGAGACACAAACTCATAGAAAGTGATCAAATCCCTTCCTATGACCTAGTCTCCGACATAATTCTTGAAGTTGGGGAGAAGCTAGCGTATCACCCCATCTATCGCGAAACCGTCATTCATCTCGTGGTTCCAAACAAGCACTAGACGATGATGTATCTCATGCATTATCCTCAGGTGTTGTTCCAAGCAAGTGTTCTCTTCCATCTTGAGTGAAAGAAAACCGTTCAGACATTCGAACCTTACAATTCTAACTTGTGCTGAAAATCTATTTTTCAGCTCACCAACAATCTCCATTGCAGTCAAGTTCTTGAATTGTCTACTTCGGTCAGAATTCATGAAGGTGCACATCATCCACTTGACTTTCAAGTAGGTGGTTCAAAACCACTCCATGTACTCTTCACAGCTTGCAGAAATATTTGGGTTTATCTCCTATTGGTTCTTCTAGCACGTAGAGCTGAGCATGGGTGTTTAGGACTTCTTTCAAATGCAGGTACCACTTAACAAAATGACCCATCGAGACGCAGTTTTTCAGCATCGAACTGACTACCGTAGTCGACCATGATCTACAAGGATTTTTGCAAAGACATCTTAGGACTTTTGTTTATGATAATTTTAGTTCATCTTAATGAACTCCCACTAAACTCAACATCTCTCTGGTTGTTTAGTGACACACGATCCAAATCCACTACACCACAACCGATCATCACGTGAGATGATGTAGCTTCAATGGTGAACATCACCATGTTGATCATATCATCCATATGACTCGTGTTTAACCTTTCGGTTCTTGTGTTCCGAGGCCATGTCTGTACATGCTAGGCTCGTCAAGGAAACCGTAGTATTTCCGCGTGTGTAAATCTGGCTTACACCCGTTGTATGTGAACGTAGAATCTATCACACCCGATCATCACATGGTGCTTCGAAACGAAGATCTTTGGCAACGGTGCATACTAGGGGAGAACACATCTTGATATTAACGTGAGAGATCACCTTATCATGCTACCGTCGCGATCACATCTAAGCATAACAATAAGGTGCATAAAAGGATTAACATCACATGCAATTCATAATTGTGATATGATATGGCCTTTCTTCTTGCGCTTTTGATCTCCATCTCCAAAGCACCGGCATGATCTCCATCTCCGGCATGATCTCCATCATCGTGGCGCCATCACCATGGTTGTCCACCAACTATTGCAACTACAACTAATGCTACTCTTAGCAATAAAGTAAAGCAATTACATGGTGATTCAATGACACGCAGGTCACATAAAATAATAGACAACCATATGGCTCCAGCCGGTTGCCGTACTCATCGACATGCAAGTCGTGAAAGATTACAAACATGATCATTGCATACATTATCACAAATCACACATTGTCCATACCACATCACATGACCCCCTCTGCAAAAACAAGTTAGACGTCCTCTACTTTGTTTATGCAATTTTTACGTGGCTTGGGTCAACGAGATAGAACCGTTCTAATCTACGCAAAACCACAACGGTGATATAGTAGTTGCTTATTTACTCATCCTTTTGAAAGGCCTTCCGTTGAAAATTGCATCTTCACTAAAGCAAGAGAAACAGACACCCGCCAGCCACTTATACAAAACAAGTTGCATGTCAGTCGTGGAACCGGTCTCTCGTGCGTGGACGAGTAAGGTTGGTCCGGGCCGCTTCATCTCACAATACCGCAAAGACGCAAAGTGCACGCGAGAAGGTAGCAACATAAAATATCAACGCCCACAACACTTGTGTTCTAATCGCACCAACATCTACGAATAGATCTAGGCTCTGATACCACTGATGGGGTCGCAGCATAGAAAACAAAAATTTTCCTACGCACCAAGCGGAATAAACCCCAAGGATCTAGATCTACTAGATGGAGGTAGCGAAGATGAGATCCAATCTCTTACCCTTGAAGATCAACAAACGCATTTTGTCGGTGCAGGGGTTGGCTAGTCGATCCCCGCAACTAGACTCATCTAGTCGCGAGGAGATGTATTTCCTCGAAGATCCAATCGGTCGAAGTGCCGCAACGCGCAGCACCTCCGCGGTATCAACACATACAGCTCGATGAAGACTTCCTCTCCTTGATCCCGCAAGCGAGGAGGAAGTGGCTCGTGAGATCTCAGCAGCACGACGGCGTGGTGGTGGATATGGTGGAGGTTTTCCCGCGGACAGGGCTTCGCCAAGCCGTGTACGAGAGAGAGAGGAGGGAGGAGAGGGAGGCCGGCGGCTAGGGTATGGGGTGCCACGCCCCAGCCCTCCCCTCCTCTTTATATAGGCATGGGGGGCTGCCTTGGCCCCTCCTCCAAGCCCTAGGGCCGGCGGCCAAGGGGGGGAGGCTTGCCCCCCAAGGCACCCCTAGGGTTTTGGCCCTTTCACCTTGTTTGGCCGCATGGGCCCTTGGGGGGCTGGTGCGGCCAGCCCATGTGGGCTGCTGCACGCCCCCTTTGGTCCATGTGGGCCATTAGGGCACGTGGGCCCCACTATGGGACCCCTCCGGAACCTTCTAGAATATTCCGATACTCTGCCGGAAAATTCCTGAACTTTTCCGGAACCCTGGAAACCACTTTCCTTATATGAAACTTTATCTCCGGACTCTTCCGGAGCTCCTCGTGATATCTAGGATCTCATCCGAGACACCGAATCAACATTTGATTACACCATTTACTTATCTCACTAAAACCCTAGCTACATCAAAGCCTTAAGTGTGTGACCCTACGGGTTCGAGAACATGCAGACATGATCAGATCAATAATCAATAGCGGGACCGGGATGCCCATATTGACTCCTACATATTCAACGAAGTTCTTTATCGATTGAACCACGATGCCGGAGATTCTTAATCTCGTATACGATTCCCTTTGTCTCACCGATATTTAATTTGCCCGAGATTCGATCGTCGATATCTCCATATCTAGTTTCATCTCGTTACCTGGCAAATTCTCTTTACTCGTCCATAATATAGGATCTCCGTGATTAACACTTAATCACATGGTTGCAACCTTTCTTGATGCTATATTACCGAGAGGGCCCAGAGATATCTTTTATGTCACAAGGAAGGACAAATCCCACTCTTGATTCATGTCACCCAACAACCTACCATCGGAGATACCTGAAAGCCACCTTTATAATCACCCAGTTACGAAGCGACGTTTGATGTCCACAAAGTATTCCTCTGGTAAACGGGAGTGACATAATCTCATGGTCTAAGGAAACTATACTTGGCATACTAAAAGTGTTGGCAATGAAACTGTGTGACACGATCAATTGCAACTCTTTATTATTTGGGTCTTGTCCATCACATCATTACTCCTAATGATATGACTCCGTTATCAAGTGACTGTAACAAGTCCATGGTTAGGAAACTCTAACCATCTCTTGACTAACGAACTAGTCCGGTAGAGGCTTACTAGGGACACCTGGTGTTTATATTCCACACATGTATTATGTTTCCGGTTAATACAATTATAGCATGGATAATAAACTATTATCATAAACATGAATATGCTAATAAACCATTTTATTATTGCCTCTAGGGCATATTCCCAACAGGAGGGTTTGTGGAAATTGAGGAAACAAATTTGAGAGGTTTTGGCGGCCGACGTTCTGTGTGTGTGACAAGCGGGACCTGCGTGTCAGAGGCATTGTGCGGACGTTGTCTGGCAACCCCGAGTAGGTCCCCAAGTTTGGAGGCCCGCTCAGGAGTGCCGGACAGAAATTGGCCCGACCAGAGCTTTGGGGTTGTCGCTATAGCCGTTTTTTGTGTCTGATACCCTCAATGGGCATTTGGAGATGCCTTGGTGGGCGTGCTGGTGAAGATGCACTTAACCCCTCTCCTCGTGACTCCAATAGGGATGGCAATATTATTCACGGATCCGGATATCCGTGGATATCCAACCCGTTGGGTAAGGGTTTGGAGGGTGTATTCTACCCATGGATTTTCGCGGGTGGATATCCACGAACTTGCAGGTTAGGCATGGATTTAAAACTGGCTCCATGGATACCCATCAGAAATCCATTTGAAAAGTAAGGCCCACATGTATGTGACTTTTTATTTATGTTGTCTTATTATTGTAAACTTGCAACTTCGTATTATGTCATGCCAATCGTTAGTGTGGTGTATAAAAAATTAATATTTGCAGTGTTTATTTTGTTATATGACATTTATTTTTATTGTTGATGTCCTCATGTACACACAGTTATGGACGGTGTTTATATTGCCTCATTGATCTGGATATCCATAGATAGCTGGATTTCCAACAGGTATGGGCACGGGTAGCATCTGTGACCCATGGATAGTTTCGCGGGTGGGCAATAGATGATCTCGTGGATATGCGCATGGATTTGGTTACGCTCGACCCATCCAAACCCGCCCCATTGCCATTCCTAGACTCCAATGACCCCCGCGCTCCCCCACCAACCTTACACCTAAGGTCTCTTTGCTTCTTTCGATCTTGCTTGATGGCTCCATTGCCGACTTTACAAGAATCACACGCATCCTTCCAACATCATGATAAAAAAATGATCTAACTATCGCCTCATAGTCGGTCACCCATGTTTTTGTTAATTTAATGTTCATTCCTCTAAACTACGCCAAGAAGTATATACAAAAACCTTTCAGCGTGCACAATAGCTTCCAACACATTACATATATTTCTCGCAAAAAAAAAACACATTACATATATCTTGTAATGTTGGTTGGCATATGTTAATTAGTAAGCTACTTTAAAAGAAGGGATAACCCTTTTTCTAGTTACATTGTCACATATATCACGTTTTTTTCTTATACATAGTTATTCTCGTTACACGATACGGCACGTGGCGAAGACCAGTTGGCACCCTGGCCGGCTGGACGTGTATTAACATTTGGTGAGGGTATTAGTGCAACTCTCAACTTAGTTGATTCTCCCGTGCAATTCCTTCATTCTGTCAAACTCTTTATCTCCTTTACTCCAAGAATGGCACTGGTCGTCCAAGTGCAAAACGAAAAGGAATCAGAAGGGAAGAAACATTCCCCTCACAGATCACATCAAACATGGATGAGGCAAAGTATCTAGTGTCTTCCAGCCGAGCTAACTAACTACTGTTGGGAATATGCCCTAGAGGCAATAATAAAATGGTTTATTAGCATATTCATGTTTATGATAATAGTTTATTATCCATGCTATAATTGTATTAACCGGAAACATAATACATGTGTGGAATATAAACACCAGGTGTCCCTAGTAAGCCTCTACCGGACTAGTTCGTTAGTCAAGAGATGGTTAGAGTTTCCTAACCATGGACTTGTTACAGTCACTTGATAACGGAGTCATATCATTAGGAGTAATGATGTGATGGACAAGACCCGATAATAAAGAGTTGCAATTGATCGTGTCACACAAGTTTCATTGCCAACACTTTTAGTATGCCAAGTATAGTTTCCTTAGACCATGAGATTATGTCACTCCCGTTTACCGGAGGAATACTTTGTGGACATCAAACGTCACTTCGTAACTGGGTGATTATAAAGGTGGCTTTCAGGTATCTCCGATGGTATTTGTTGGGTGACATGAATCAAGAGTGGGATTTGTCCTTCCTTGTGACGGAAAAGATATCTCTGGACCCTCTCGGTAATATAGCATCAAGAAAGGTTGCAACCATGTGATTAAGTGTTAATCACGGAGATCCTATATTATGGACGAGTAAAGAGAATTTGCCAGGTAACGAGATGAAACTAGATATGGAGATATCGACGATCAAATCTCGGGCAAATTAAATATCGGTGAGACAAAGGGAATCGTATACGAGATTAAGAATCTCCGGCATCGTGGTTCAATAGATAAGGAACTTCGTTGAATATGTAGGAGTCAATATGGGCATCCCTGTCCCGCTATTGATTATTGATCTGATCATGTCTGCATGTTCTCGAACCCGTAGGGTCACACACTTAAGGCTTCGATGTAGCTAGGGTTTTAGTGAGATAAGTAAATGGTGTAATCAAATGTTGATTCGGTGTCTCGGATGAGATCCTAGACATCACGAGGAGCTCCGGAAGAGTCCGGAGGTAAAGTTTCATATAAGGAAAGTGGTTTCCAGGGTTCCGGAAAAGTTCGGGAAAATTCCGGCAGAGTACCGAAAGATTCTAGAAGGTTCCGGAAGGTTCCGGAGGGCCCCACCTTGGGGGCCACGAACCTGGAAGGGCAACTTGGGCTAAGGGGAGGTGCAGCAACCCACATGGGCTAGCCGCACCCCTCCCTAAAGGCCCATGAGGCTAGCCCAAGGGAAACCCTAACCCTAGATGGGTTTGGGACGCCCCCCCACAGCCCCCTCACGCCTATATAAGGAGGAGGGGAGGGCTGGGGCGCAGCACCCTTGTACCCTAGCCGCCGGCCTCCCTCTCCTCTCCCTCCTCTCTCCTGCAGCAGCTTGGCGAAGCCCTGCAGGAATTTCTCCACCATCAACGCCACCACAACCGTCGTGGTGCTGAGATCCATCTAGCCATCTCCACCTTGCTTGCAGGATCAAGAAGGCGGAGATCTACATCGAGCCGTACGTGTGGATACCGCGGAGGTGCTACCCCTTGTGGCACTTCGTCGGATTGGACTTCGAGGAAATACATCTCCTCGCGACTAGATGAGTCTAGTTGCGGGGATCGACTAGCCAGCCCCTGCACCGACAAAACGCGTTTGTTGATCTTCAAGGGTAAGAGATTGGATCTCATCTTCGCTACCTCCATCTAGTAGATCTAGATCCTTGGGGTTTATTCCGTCTGTTGCGTAGGAAAATTTTTGTTTTCTATGCTGCGACCCCTTCAGTGGTATCAGAGCCTAGATCTATTCGTAGATGTTGGTGCGATTAGAACACAAGTGTTGTGGGCGTTGATATTTTATTTTGCTACCTTCTTGCGTGCACTTTGCGTCTTTGCGGTATTGTGAGATGAAGCGGCCCGGACCAACCTTACTCGTCCACGCACGAGAGACCGGTTCCACGACTGACATGCAACTTGTTTTGCATAAGTGGCTGGCGGGTGTCTGTTTCTCTTACTTTAGTGAGGATGCAATTTTCAATGGAAGGCCTTTTAAAAGGATGAGTAAATAAGCAACTACTATATCACCGTTGTGGTTTTGCGTAGATTAGAACGGTTCTATCTCGTTGACCCAAGCCACGTAAAAATTGCAATAAACAAAGTAGAGGACGTCTAACTTGTTTTTGCAGGGGGGTCATGTGATGTGGTATGGCCAATATGTGATTTGTTATAATGTATGCAATGATCATGTTTGTAATCTTTCACGACTTGCATGTCGATGAGTACGGCAACCGGCAGGAGCCATATGGTTGTCTTTTATTTTATGTGACCTGCGTGTCATTGAATCACCATGTAATTGCTTTACTTTATTGCTAAGAGTAGCATTAGTTGTAGTTGCAATAGTTGGTGGACAACCATGGTGATGGCGCCATGATGATGGAGATCATGCCGGAGATGGAGATCATGCCGGTGCTTTGGAGATGGAGATCAAAAGCGCAAGAAGAAAGGCCATATCATATCACAATTATGAATTGCATGTGATGTTAATCCTTTTATGCACCTTATTGTTATGCTTAGATGTGATCGCGACTGGTAGCATGATAAGGTGATCTCTCACGTTAATATCAAGAAGTGTACTTCCCTAGTATGCACCGTTGCGAAAGTTCGTTGTTTTGAGACACCACGTGATGATCGGGTGTGATAGATTCTACGTTCACATACAACGGGTGTAAGCCAGATTTACACACGCGGAAATACTACGGTTTCCTTGACGAGCCTAGCATGTACAGACATGGCCTCGGAACACAAGAGCCGAAAGGCTAAACACGAGTCATATGGATGATATGATCAACATGGCGATGTTCACCATTGAAGCTACATCATCTCACGTGATGATCGGTTGTGGTGTAGTGGATTTGGATCGTGTGTCACTAAACAACCAGAGAGATGTTGAGTTTAGTGGGAGTTCATTAAGATGAACTGAAATTTTCATAAACATAAGTCCAGATGTCTTTGCAAAAATCCTTGTAGATCATGGTCGACTACGGTAGTCTGTTCGTTGCTGAAAAACTGCGTCTCGATGGGTCAATTTTGTTAAGTGGTACATGCATTTGAAAGAAGTCCTAAACACCCATGCTCAGCTCTACGTGCTAGAAGAACCAATAGGAGATAAACCCAAAACTTTTCTGCAAGTGATGAAGAGTACATAGAGTGGTTTTGAACCACCTACTTGAAAGTCAAGTGGATGATGTGCACCTTCATTCTGACCTAGTAGACAATTCAAGAACTTGACTACAATGGAGATTGTTGGTGAGCTGAAAAATTGTTTTTCAGCACAAGTTAGAATTGTAAGGTTTGAATGTCTGAACGGTTTTCTTTCACTCAAGATGGAAGAGAACACTTGCTTGGAACAACACCTGAGGATAATGCATGAGATACATCATCGTCTAGTGCTTGTTTGGAATCACGAGATGAATGACGGTTTCGCGATAGATGGGGTGATACGCTAGCTTCTCCCCAGCTTCAAGAATTATGTCGGAGACTATGTCATGGGAAGGGATTTGATCACTTTCTATGAGTTTGTGTCTCGACTGCGTCATGTCAAAGTGGAACCCATAGCAAGAGAAGTTGACAAGGTAGAAAGTATATATTGATATACATGTTATAAGTGTTTAAGTCCAAATTGCAATTGTGGCAGTTTCGATAAGTATTTGATACTCATTCTGTTTTATGAAAACAGAACCTGCTGCTTGAGATTTGCATAAAGGATATGGGAAGACGTTGCAGAATAGTGGCAATCAAGGAGTTGATGCCGGCAACGATCTGTCTCTACATTTATCGTTTAGATTAGAAGATTTGAATAAGTTTTGTAATCGAATTAAGTGTGATTTTGATTAGTGTGTCTTGCTTATGTGAGACGGTTATTCATGTTAAAGACAATGGTTGTTCTATTCTCATGAGTGATCCTTTTTGGAAATCACAAGTTTCGATTATAAGTGTATTATTCTTATTATAATCTAAATGATAAATTAGGTTAAACATTTATAAAATATGAGACATACTAAAATATCCAAAACTTAATAATGACAATTGTTTTAGTCGTGCTGAATATTGAATAAACATTTTGATGTTTTATCAATGCGCCTTATTGTAAGGAGTATGACTAAAATGCCACCCTTTGGAAGAGTGACATGAGTTGCCGAAAATAAACACAAGTGTTGGTTGTATTTTCAGCAAATGTTGGATGCTATTATTTTGTATACTCCATCATAAATGATTAAATAGGTGTATTTATTCGAGTTATGATATTTGATGAGATCAAATAAAATTTCTGGAGTTTAGGATATTAAGTTAACAAGAAAATTGAGTCTTTATGATTTGATCAAAAGAGACAAAAATATTTGAGTTATATGTTAGTATGCGGACTTGTGAGAAGTGTTATCACAAATTACAATATTTAGAATATTTCAAAGGCGTTTGATATGTCCTAAGATATTGTAATCACACACTATTCGATATTGTGTGGTCTCATTGAAGGGTATTATTTCGGGGTTTGATAATAGCATTTAGATTTATTTGATAAACACTCTGTTTAGAAATAATGATCTATTTAATGATTTGCATTTCGTATATGAGTTATGTGAAACAGTGGTTTCATTAATTATGAGATAATTAGAAACTATTGCAAATAAAGTTTGTAGTATATTCATATGTGACTATGAATAGAGATTCCACAATGAGAGACTAAAAGGGACAAATCAATTGTTGATTGTGTTAAATGTTTTAGTGGATTCATCGTGAAAAGGTTTCATTGATAAAAGAATTGATGGAATGGAAAAGCTAAAACCTTGCTTGTTTATGTATCAAGTGGCACATATGTAAAGTGCTATGTTGGTTAAAACTTGACACATAAAGGAATTGATGATGGTGATCATTGAATTTCGGTTTAGCTTGTCTAAAGGAGTAGGATTCAAGAATATTAAAGTTTTGTCAGGTTACAAAATAATATTCATGATTCACTTGTCATGTTTGAGAAACAGGACAAACCTACGAAACTACAAAGAAGAAATAGAAACTTTAAATACGAAAATGACTGAGAGTCATCCTATGTTAAGTTTAAATCACAAAGTAATTGTTACTTGATTTTGTGAAAGCGTTGTTTCACATATTTATTCTTCAAAAGGGTTTGTAAGGAATAAATAAAACTTACTGGACAAAAGCACAAGAGGTAAAGCTCTTTAACATATTCAATGTTGTTAACTACATGGTGTAGTTGTGCTTAAGGTCAAAAGGATTTATGCTAGCAAAGTACTAGCATTCAGTAGAAAGAGTTCTCGATATTAATAGTTAATTAAGAATTTTGGAGGTGTCCCAAAATTTCGAGAAAATACACGAGTGTGATCTAATTAAGATATGTGACGACATATATTAAGTTAGAGCATAAACTATTTTCAAGATCAAAATATGTGGAGACATATGTTTGAGTGGGAGCTAGTTAAATCATGGTCAAATATAGAGATAACATATTTTTGAGTGGGAGCCAAAGTGGTTTCACAATTTAATATGTGTATGGTGTATATTTGAGTGGGAGTTTACAACATCTTGTTTGAGTGAAATGGAGATTTCATAAATGTTGTAAATAAGTCAGGAACCAACGTATAACTTGTGAAGTTAGTTTTGAATGTCAAATATCTATGGAGATAGATGTATCTATGGTGGATAGATATGTTTGATAAAGCATTATGTCAGATGTTTAACCTAAGTAAGATTTTGAAGGAGTTCAAAATGGAACAAGTGAAGAAAGGTTCATTTGCTTGTGAGAAATAGGTGAAACATTGAGTTGATAACTCAGTACAAAAATGATGGTTGGAGGATATGTTAGAATTCGCTATGAATTGTTCATAGGACTAAACATATAAGAACCATGTGTTTGTATTTGACGATATGTGACCCAAGTTCTTGGTTAGAAGAACATGTTAAATGAGGAGTCATTTTTCATGGAGTTGAGATCTAGAGATTGGTAGACTTGGTTGAAGTCATAAAACCAAACTAGATTGGAAATCTCATAATAGCAGAAGCGCAGCGAAAGCATGATCGAAAATATCGAAGTGACATGATTGCACTGTCGATTTGTGAGTCTACAACATATAAGAGTATATGATTAATTCAAGGATTAAAAGATATAATATTTTGGTTTGAGAAATTTTGTTTCAAGACTGAGTGAGTTCCGGGTGCACATGCTATGTGAAAGTCCTCTTGACTGATCATACGTCATGTAGGCATAAAAGGGAAACGAAAATCTCACTCTCTAACCAAATATATTATATTCATCATGTGATGATGAGAATTATCATGTGATAATAATAGGTTTATCATGAGATGATAAAGTAATGTCAAATTAGGTGACATTGACGTTTTGCAAAGAACATAAAGAACTGTATAGTACAGAACATGGACAGAACCTCTTCCACGAGCAAACATGATCAGCACTGAGACTCCATGAGTGTTAGACATCATGAGTGTTGGATCGAGAAAATGTAAACTAAATTATTGACTCTAGTGCAAGTGGGAGACTATTGGGAATATGCCCTAGAGGCAATAATAAAATGGTTTATTAGCATATTCATGTTTATGATAATAGTTTATTATCCATGCTATAATTGTATTAACCGGAAACATAATACATGTGTGGAATATAAACACCAGGTGTCCCTAGTAAGCCTCTACCGGACTAGTTCGTTAGTCAAGAGATGGTTAGAGTTTCCTAACCATGGACTTGTTACAGTCACTTGATAACGGAGTCATATCATTAGGAGTAATGATGTGATGGACAAGACCCGATAATAAAGAGTTGCAATTGATCGTGTCACACAAGTTTCATTGCCAACACTTTTAGTATGCCAAGTATAGTTTCCTTAGACCATGAGATTATGTCACTCCCGTTTACCGGAGGAATACTTTGTGGACATCAAACGTCACTTCGTAACTGGGTGATTATAAAGGTGGCTTTCAGGTATCTCCGATGGTATTTGTTGGGTACATGAATCAAGAGTGGGATTTGTCCTTCCTTGTGACGGAAAAGATATCTCTGGGCCCTCTCGGTAATATAGCATCAAGAAAGGTTGCAACCATGTGATTAAGTGTTAATCACGGAGATCCTATATTATGGACGAGTAAAGAGAATTTGCCAGGTAACGAGATGAAACTAGATATGGGGATATCGACGATCAAATCTCGGGCAAATTAAATATCGATGAGACAAAGGGAATCGTATACGAGATTAAGAATCTCCGGCATCGTGGTTCAATCGATAAGGAACTTCGTTGAATATGTAGGAGTCAATATGGGCATCCCGGTCCCGCTATTGATTATTGATATGATCATGTCTGCATGTTCTCGAACCTGTAGGGTCACACACTTAAGGTTTCGATGTAGCTAGGGTTTTAGTGAGATAAGTAAATGGTGTAATCAAATGTTGATTCGGTGTCTCGGATGAGATCCTAGACATCACGAGGAGCTCCGGAAGAGTCCGGAGGTAAAGTTTCATATAAGGAAAGTGGTTTCCAGGGTTCCGGAAAAGTTCGGGAAAATTCCGACAGAGTACCGGAAGTTTCTAGAAGGTTCCGGAAGGTTCCGGAGGGCCCCACCTCGGGGGCCACGAACCTGGAAGGGCAACTTGGGCTAAGGGGAGGTGCAGCAACCCACATGGGCTAGCCGCACCCCTCCCTAAAGGCCCATGAGGCTAGCCCAAGGGAAACCCTAACCCTAGATGGGTTTGGGACGCCCCCCACAGCCCCCTCACGCCTATATAAGGAGGAGGGGAGGGCTGGGGCGCAGCACCCTTGTACCCTAGCCGCCGGCCTCCCTCTCCTCTCCCTCCTCTCTCCTGCAGCAGCTTGGCGAAGCCCTGCAGGAATTTCTCCACCATCAACGCCACCACAACCGTCGTGGTGCCGAGATCCATCTAGCCATCTCCACCTTGCTTGCGGGATCAAGAAGGCAGAGATCTACATCGAGCCGTACGTGTGGATACCGCGGAGGTGCTACCCCTTGTGGCACTTCGTCGGATTGGACTTCGAGGAAATACATCTCCTCGCGACTAGATGAGTCTAGTTGCGGGGATCGACTAGCCAACCCCTGCACCGACAAAACGCATTTGTTGATCTTCAAGGGTAAGAGATTGGATCTCATCTTCGCTACCTCCATCTAGTAGATCTAGATCCTTGGGGTTTATTCCGTCTGTTGCCTAGGAAAATTTTTGTTTTCTATGCTGCGACCCCATCAACTACTCCCTCCGTTCCATTTTAGATGATTCTCAAATAGATGTATCTAGAATATGTCTAGATACATCCATTTAGAATTTATCTAATATAGAACGGAGGGAGTAATAAATCAGGTAGCAAAATAATAAAAAATTGAACCGGGAATGGGTCCAAACTCCAAAGGACCCAGAAGTTCCGTTTATACTGTAGTAGGTACAAATAGCAAAAAAAGGATTCTAGATATCATAGAAATTAAAACATGGCCCTTGCATTTTCCAAAATGACCTCATAAGAAAAATAGAAATATGACCTGGTCCTTCTCCACGTCGATGTAGCCGAACATCGAAGCAACAGTCGTCTAACACGCCGCTGGGGAACGAAACTACTTGGGGCGTGGCCGACGTGGGGAGCCGCGCTGAGGTAGGAGATTCGCCGAGAAAGCCCACCAACCCGGAGAAAGAGAAACCATCAACGCACGAAACACAGAGGCGCGGAATGGCCCATTCGGCAAGAAGTAGTGACGGTGAAAATTGACCATTGTTTATGAACTCCTTAGGTTGAAACTTCACCATCTTCCCTTAAATCCCGCCGACTCAAACTTTCGTCCACCTCCACGGTGAACATATCTTGTGAGCGCAGCACGAACGAGAGCATCCCGAGCTTATTGCTGATGTCGACGCCAGATCCAAGCTCATCCTTCGCCCTCCACCTTAGAGCGCAAGTAAGAGAATCACACTGAACGTGTCACGTCGTTGTTCGCTCGTGTCCGGGACCCAACATGACGCCATATGCCCCGAAGGAATCCCTAGCCTGATCTAATGTTTACAAAGGCAGGCCAACCACCCCTCCAAAACCTACTCCGATCTACGAAGCTGACTGACTGGGGCCGGGGACCGAGAGATGACTCGCAAAGCGGCGGAGGAAAAGAGTAAGGAATGAACTGAGTATCAATTAAGCTACCTTCCTTATGCCCTTTGCCTCTAATCTTCTCCATCTACGTACTCTCCTCCGGCGAGGAGCAATGCCGGCGCACACATTGTACCCCTCGACGTCCTTGTTGCGTGCAACCCCACCATGCGAGGAGCTGCCGGTGGCCTGTCCCCTCAACAGCGTCATACCTAAATAAGTCGATCCACTGCGCACCACCATAGACTCTCACCACAACTTGATGTTTTTAGGCACATGAGAAATGGCCTGAAACTTTGCATAACATATAGACAGAACGTACTGACAGAGTTAGTCGCTATTTCCTTTTCTTCTGAAAAGTGAAGTGACGTGGCATGTTTGGTAAATTAGGGGAGGCACGTAAATTTGCCACATCACTGACTTTTGGTATCAGCGCCAAATAATTGTAGGTCTCACTCGCATAACAGGTTTCAAATTTCTGCTACACGGGCTATGTGCTAGTATTATTACTAGTACTAATTGTTATTTGTCAGAAAAAATATGTACTGTACTTGGTTTGTGATTAAATACTACTGTAGATGAAATGTACTGCAATAAAGCAGAGCTTCGTGCCGGTGGAGAATGAAAAGAGGAGAAAGGAAAAGAGGCTGAGCTTGATTAAGTCGTGGCCATCTCATCATTTTTTTTCCAAAACTTGGTGACTTGGAGGAAAAGAGGATAACCAAAGTTTTCGATCGCCTCGTCAGGCCGTGCGTGCCCTTGTCATCATAGTTTTGCTCCATGCATCCAAGCCATATAGTACTATCATGGAGCTCGATCGATCTACTCCAAAACAAAGAAGAGCAATGGCTTGAGGCGCCATGGAGCCATTCAGTAGTGCAGGATTGAAGTTTGAGTACATCCTTCCATTATAGTATATATTTACAGTTACTAGCATCCATCCACTTAATTCTCTCTGACAGTAAGTCTTAATTTTTTTCTCTGGCAACTCAATTTTTGCAAGCACCGGAGCGAGTGCCAATGAAATCCATGGCAGGCCTGTGCGCGCGCGTGTCTCAAACCTCAAAAGACTTGCTCAAAGCTTCAAAGGAGGAAGACAAAAAGCAAGGACCCTTTTTCCCTGTCCAGTCCAGCACACTCCAGCTGTGAAACACCTCCCAGAGCTCGTTTTCCACCACTCATTTCGTTTCATTTGACATAAATTAACCGAAATAAAATGATTTTTCAGAAGTATGACAGTGTTTGGGACAGTAAATGACTTAACACACACACCATAGATATTTGTTGGAATTCTAATTAAAATAAAGTTTCCAAATTCCATGGCAGCCAAACACGTTGTTTATGGTATCTCAAACGAATTCTACGATTCCGACTCGAAATGATGGCTACCGAACGAGTTCTCAACTGACAAAAATGACTCGGTTAATAAATTAGCAAATCTTTCTTGCATATCAAGTTGAATCTTCCCTATAAAAGGAACCCCATGTAGGGGCGCAGACATTTGGGCAAGGAATGATTCCCATTGAGCCTGACTAGTACATGTGTGCCTTCTGGGCAAACAAAACAAGTCACTCGCCTTTTTATACAGTACAAATAATTGATCATGTTTGATTTAAAGAAAGGTTCTAATTCTTCTTGACTTTTTCTTTTGAATTTAGCCCAAGATCCGTATCTGTCTCAATAAATAGTACTGTACATGGGATGGAAGAGAGGTACGGGCAGAGTAGAATATGACTTACAATAGAGCACTCGAGGCTGGCTGGAGAAGAGGGGCGGCGGAACCAGTGCTCTCAGCGGGATGATGGAAAAAGGGTCTTCGTTGCTGTGGTTAGCTAGCTGGCTGCAGGATGGAGGAGCAAGGAGTAGATCGGCTGTTATTGCGGTTCTTGGACTACGCCCAAAACGACCCGACGTATTTTCTAGACCGGCCCGCCGAACAGCCCGCTGGTTGTTTGACGAGTTTTTTATTGGGCCGGGAAAATACCCTCCTGCCTAAAGATAATTTTTTTCATTAAGATAAAAAGGGCATGTACAATTGTTTAGACGCATGGTGTCTGTAATCTGCCTCCACGTCACGGTCACAGACACGATCTACAAACAAGCTGCCTACTTGACCATCGGTTAGCACCGAAAAAACTGGAGACTCAGTTACTCAAATGAAGATCCGCTCCGCAGAAACAAGCGGTTTTACGCCAACAATACAACGGGAAATAGCCTATCTGTAAGCACCGATAACTGCGGGAATCGCCCGTCTTTATTTCTACCGACGGCCGGTTCCGTTTCTCGTTCTCTCTCCTCGCCATGTAATCAGATTTCGTACGTGGCTAGTTTTACCGACGGCTGAGTAGTACATGCCCTAAGAGACGGTGTAACGACGAGTATATATCAGTCTGATGAAACTGTTGACCATGTCGGATGCTACACTGTAGTTATGTCGAGCTTGTGCGGGAAAATCCTCACTAGTCCTGACCAACTTAATTTAGTGGTGCCACGTACGGCGGCAGTGAGCTTAATTTGCGAATGATATAGTATTAGCGTAAGAAAACCTGTCACTAGTCCTAACAAATGGACAAGGACCACACACATGCAAAGCATAGTTCTAGCATTGGACAAAACTGGTATAGTATATGAAATTAGTCTTATCCAAGTAGATTAGCCACATCGATCCCAGCTAGGAGTGGAGGAGTAGTTTTTTGTTCTTGTTGAATGGTGGCAGCTTTTATTTCACTCTGAAAGCACAAAGCGTACATCCCTGCAAGAATGGATGTGTCTGGCACCCCGAGTGTGTCGGCGGAGATGCTCTCTGCATCAACGACAAGACGTACCGTGGGCAATACTACTAGCTAGTGCAAATTATTCCAAATGTTTATCACTACTTTATTTATCTAGGGCTGTGCTAAGAAGATGTTATGTTGGCGCTGCAAATTCTTTCTTAATTTGGCTTTTGCACACGCTCCGACCTTTTTCTGACTCTGCTAGGTACTGTACTGATATTTGCTGTCCTTTATTTGCTGAGCATGCAGGAGCTGAAAACCCTTTATTTCTTTGGCTTAAAGGGAGGGAGGGAGAGAGAGAGATTGTTCCCTGTCACTGCGACACAGTACACTACACGCTCGGATGGGGGTGCGATACCAACAAAAAGAGAGACTCGGTTAAAAAAAGCAAGGACCCCATTCCATCCAAAAGCCTACGTTCCAGTCCAGGCACACTCTATGTTATTAGCCACTGGTGGCCAAAATATATTTTTTTAAACACTAATTTTGATTTTTCACACAAAGCATAAAAAATGTATCGAAATTCCTGTTGAAAATTTGTATATGTTCGTCTCTAATTTTTTTTAATATTTATACTATTTTTTTTAATCTAGCAGGAGCATGTGAGCTCGGAAGCCAAAACGTCTCTCACATAATAAAAAGGCTTTATTCTCGTGAAGTTAAAAGAGGACAAAAGGAAAAGATTAGAGGCCGCGTGAGCCTGAGTTTTGCTCCTGGCCATCTCATCATTTGATAGCCACAAATCAAGTGGAATCAATTCTCACTTGATTCTTCTCAAAAAAAAAAAGAAAAAATCTCACTCGATGGCTGATTGGATAACAACAACACAGCCAAAGTTTTGGATCGCCGTGCCCATCATGGTTAACACCACGTTGATCATACCATCTTGCTCTGCCTCCAAAACCAAAAGGGGATCAGTAGTAGTATCTTGTTTCTGAATGCATGTCCGTTTATCATCTCGATGCGGATTTTTGAGTTTAATAAAACGCCCTTCATCAAAGAGAAAAATATCATGTCCGTTGGGTTGAGTTGTAGCCACCATTGAGCTGTAGTTTGAGTACACTAGTAATCATGTACGTGCAATGCACGTCTCCACCCATATCTCAACCTGACCAAACTCAAGGTGCAAGAAGTTTAAAAGTCATCTTGACATGGTGCAATTTACCAAAAACGTATTCCTAGACCGAATATAAAGAAATTTCTAAGGAATAGCATAATAATTGAACAAAAAAAAAAGAATTCCTTGAACCAAATAAATTGACCGTTTAAAATATATGTGGCAATGTCTGTTGTATCTGTCATATGGTTTATGAGAAGGAAAATCACAAAGTTACAAGTGAAAACACCCTAGGGAGAAACATCAGTCTAATTTTACAAACCATTACAATACTGGAAAAGGGATTTACAATGGAGACATCTAATGTGAAAATCATTGGGTTACATCTCTTCCCAACAATCTTCATCTATATATTATACACTCCATATTTCCATCGAGACTATGGGTCCTTGATCTATATATGCATGTGTGGATGTGATCACCGATAAATAAATATATAACCACGGGAAATACTTTATGAGTAAATAAATGGATGACTAGATCCACCTGCCATTTGAAAGTGTGTGTACATGTAAGTGCATTCCTTGATGCACGGAGGGATGTGTCACCACATGTATTAAAAAATGTATTCTCATTAATGAAAAAACGTAATGTATTCAAGTTATGATGAATTGTGCCTAGAGATGGCCAAAATCATAACGACGTCGAGTTCGTCTCCAATGACATCCAACCTGAATGAGTAGCAGAGTTGGCGAATTATGTCGCAATTGACACAAGTCCATTTTACATCTTTGAACTTGTAGGCGCTGGTGGTGAAGGACAATCCAAAATTTTGGAAAGCCGGAATCAAGGATAGAATAAAAACGGAAACATAGTGAAAGGAAACTAGCCCCTATGTGTGGTTTTGATAATTAATCGCAGTTCCTTTAATCTAATGGATTCGTTGAGTTGTGATGAAGGAATGTTCCTAGGTAATGCATGAATAACATTGGATGGATCCGGAATGAATGTCATCAAAACCAAGATATGCATCAAGATCGTTGAGTTCAATGTATGATTACATGATGATCAAGGGGAAGCAAAGTTAATGAATCTTAATACATCAAGATTGAGTTCATCGAATGAACCAAGATGATCCATATGAAGTTCATGTGCAAAGATGAAGAAATGAGCAAGATTGAGTTCACTCGAGGAACTCAAAGGTGGACATGGTTGGGCTCGTGAGTTGAATTAAGGTGGATCAAGTCTTGAATCAAGTAATGCATGTGAGTAATAAATCAAGATCAAGTTAAATCATAAGATAAGGATGGTTCATCAAGATGAAGACAATAAATCGTATTCTAGAAAACCACCTCACATGCGTAAATGTGTATCAGGTTGCATCAAATATTTGTATTTGTATGTGTGTTAGGTACCACTCATGGGACTGCATCAAAAACTAATATTTCATACATCTCATGAGAGGATGGCATCAAATGGAGCTGGCCATCAAGGTTGAGAAGTGTAAGTTCAAAACAAGCACCTCGAGAGTATTATATATTTGAGTCTAGCCATCCATATGGTATTAATGGTCTTGTAAAGATGTGTTTAAGGGATCCAGGCCTACCTCCATCTAGTCCCACCTCCAAGCTAGACCTCACCAACACATGAATATGAGCTGACTATCATATGTGGCTTCCGCGGTCTCATCATCTAGTTGTGTGGTCGTTGGTTTACTCGAAACCTTGGGATGGCAAATCTAAGCAAACCTATGCAGTGCATACTTGAAGCAATGCGAGACGGCAGAATAGACCTAGAAGGAGATATACCTGCCTAAGTGTCGACGTTGGCGATGAATCATCGAGTCATCATCCGTAGCTGCGGAACCGTCGGGAATCACACTTTATGGCGGTTGCTACGTCGAGTGGGTGTCATAATCGAGAGAGTGGACGACATAGACGATCCTGGTCAGTCGAAGCAGCAGGCAACCGGCGCCAGTGTATCAACTTTGCTTTGGAAGGACCCGAGCTATCAGAGAATCACTTGTCCTTAGCACACTGCTGATGAAGAATCAAAACAAAAAGTTTGCACATTTATAGTTTCTTTTTATATCAGGGTGGTTTTGTCCTGAAACCTGGGGAATTTCAGGAATTGCGTACTGATGACGAAGAAGAACCAAACAATGAGTCAAAGGTGGGATGATACACAGTAGGAGTATTTCTTTCAATGTGCTTGCATTACACCCCTAGTAATATTATGCAAACGTATATTTCCTCGGATTCGGGGTCCAATTCGTTTTGATAAGAGTAACTTGGTTTTGTTCCTGGTTTGGTATGTATATATGACCATACACGTGCAAGCTCCAGTGACAGTCATGAACTGCACCCGCCACCAAAACAGTGAAATATGATGGTTGCAGTGCGGCTGCTCTAGCTCGCGCCTGATCAATGAATGAAACACCGACGAGCAGCAGCGCCGCCATATCTGTCACTCGGGACGGACCTCCTCATACAGATCTCAAGTGCAGGTGCCCTGAGTACACTTCTCAAATCAGATGAATCGTTCAAGCGTGCATCGCAGAGGAAGCTTACTTGCTTGAGACGACGACGTCGTCGGTGCTCGTGTGCAGACCCCGTACTGCAGCTAGCCTCTCTTGCTGATTGATGCCTCGGATCTGAACGTGCTACAGAACTTCATGCATTGTCCAAATCTTTCCTTGTGCTACCTCAGCTCCAGTGCACTATGTCTCCCTATCTCAGGGACACCGCTTGCATCTTCAAGGGATGGAACTGGATTTCCTTTTTACATGATTTACTGTCCTCTCCCTCAGTTCAATAAGCATTCTCGGATGACTACGTCCGCAGAGTCGCTAACATGCAGCTCTGATGTGATGACGCCTTCTTTTGGAAAATAATGCTGCCTCGGAACACCCACGGCACACCACTGTGGCTGCACAACATACAACAAACAATGCTAAGACAAAAAGAAGCATCTCATCGCGTGCAGCCAACCTTTTCAAACAGAACACAGCCATGCAAAAAATAATTAAAGTTGAAATTTATACGGGTGGATTTCTCATCAAAAGTAACTGCTTCTATATGACTATACATACTCCATGATGTTTCAGACAGATAATTAGAAAAAAAGAATAGTACATACTAGATACTAGTTATCCACTTGGGCAATACTTCAAAGTTTAAACTTTCTTTGGTAAAGGCAAGGTGATATCTTACATGCAACGGTGAACATAATAACAATTTGTATATTCTTTCACTAACGGTTTCCTACCAGAAGGTATTGAACTAAGCTCCTTTTATGGGCTCAGGAAATACTACCCAAATGGCAAGTCCTTAGATCATACCTGTATATAGTTGTGTGACCACAGCGACAAGCTTCTGTACAATTGTTCAGCCGTAGATCATCAAGACAAAGATTGACCACCAAGGATGGAGGCCGGATGATTGATTTTGTGAGAAAATCACACTTCCCCGACAGCTAGCTGCAAAATAACATCAACAGATCATGCAGCTTTAAGTTGTGGTTATGATAGTACATCTTCAGCAAAATATGAGTATAAAAATAAAGTAAGTACTGCTTTTTAGCTGCAAAAGGTTAGGATTAGATCATTGTTATCGATGAAAGTGGATTGTATGCCTTCTGTGTACTGAATGCAAACCATTATACAGCTTCAACCATATGCATATTGAAGAACAACAGGTAAGAATGCAAATAAAGAGGTTCAGACTACGCACAAAAGAACCTCTCAGCCTCAGCCTTTCTCTGGATTATTCCTTGTGGAAGAAAGCACTACCAGTTGAATAAATAATTTTGACATTTGACACTACAACTGATTATGATGCGATGTGTCTATTCATGATCATCTAGAGATGTTTCTTTATACAAAATCTTACAGCCACATCAACTTATGGCAAACATAAGTAGCATGTTTTCAACATGAACAAAAGCTCAAAGCCTCATATGCCTCAAACAAACCTTGGTGGAATTGAACCATGCTGCAGGGCTACATTCATGTTTCAGTGTTCTGAAAGAACCAGTCATTGCAACCTCAGGATTTAACTGCTCTGGCAGTTCAATGTCACGGAGTTCAACATGCTCATTTTCTTTCCCATTAGGCAAACACTTGCCATTAGTTAATCCAGAAACATTACTTGCGCCATTTTCCTTATCTGCATAGTTGCGAAAATTCGAGGATTATTAAGGTGCAAGGACAGAAGGAATGCAGCATGCAAAGTCCAAATGCATAACGATTGAAGCACAAAATATGGCTAACGGTATTAGGATAAGTCAACTAACCTGGTTTTGCAGTTCTAGTCCCATCTAATCTTTTGGTCAGCAAGGATGTCCCAGGAAAAAACATCAAATTAACGTGACGGAGTTGTTTCTTCTCATCGTCCTTGATAGGTTTGAAACCGAATCCCGAGACCCATGTATTAACCAGCTCTGGGATAGCAGAAAGGACCAGCATCTCAACGTGGAACGATCTCAGCATCTGTAACAAAAGGAAATGAAATTCACATGGTATTTTTTTAAGGAAGATCACATTGTAAAGTATATATAGTATAGTTGAAATCCTAATGACTAACTTATAGTGGTACATGATCATGAGAAATCCATATTTTGCATCAGGACTTGCATCTGATTTCTCAACTCCAGTGTGCATACCTTTTCAATGATATCCAACAGCCTTCGGCACATCCCTTGACGGCGATAATCCAAACAAGTAGCAATAAAAGGCAGCTCAGCTGCTTTGGTCCCATGTAACCTGCAAAAGATAGTAAGGAGAAATTCGGTAAACACGGTGCTACAAATGAGGGAAGCAACCCTCACAATATATGTCAGCTGTTTACCAATCACACTACGTTCATCTATTTGAAAATTCTGCTAAGGTCATGAGCTGCAAATTAGAAAAAATATAAGTTGGAACTGTAACTATTACAGAGCATGAAGAGATTTTACGAAATCCCTGAATTACGAAATCAGTTTAAAAAAAGTGTGTATCCAGTGCCGACAGTCCAAAAGCTCCCATACATAATTACCAAGTCAGGTTTGCATGCTAGAAATTCCGTTATGAAAAGTTTGCACTATCATTGATTAAGAACATTCAGCCAATAAGAACAGAAGGAAGAACTAAGAAGCATGGGTGTACAAGATTTCTTCAGAAAATATTTATAATTTGAACTCCAACAGAACATATCCAAGGAAAAATTACGGTACTACATAGTTTACAGCACAGATGTACAGACTGTATAACTGTGGGGAACTGGCGAACCTCTAGGTATTCGCCCCATCAAAAGGGTCATTGACTGGACAATGTTGCCTACATATGCATGGTCGCTCTTAAATATAATTTGTAGAGCAACTATGACAGCAGCCAACGGCTAAGCAGAAAAATAATTCAGAAAGAAAAGAATGTGCACAGCCTAGAAAAGGCTTGATCAACCAAGTATGTTACCTGATAGATGCTACACATAGAATTTCATCACCTTTCTCCAGTATTACGGTGTAGAATCCCTGATAATCTAAGCGCGCGAATTTTGATCTGATGAAATGTGCTTCATGTTAGCAAGATTAGAAATAGTTTGGTTATACATTAATGGGGCAAGTACTGATCAAATATATAACTAGATTAGCACTGAATCAGATATCCCAATGTGTGTATCCTAATACATAAGCAGTTCCATCAATCAGATCTCAGGTCTCAGTGCAGATTCAAATTTCCAGTATAATAAGAAGAAACTTATGTTATGATCATATACGTTCTATTAGCATTCACCAAAACTCCCAAGACCAGGAAATGGCAGTTCATAAAATGGTCATAGTTTAGTACAAAAATTTCCACACTATTACAAAGTCAACTATATTTATTAGTATTTCAAAGCACGGTGTGATATCTCCAATACTGTTCCATTTTAAACTGCTTAATAGAGGAAATATTCTTCAAATGGAGATGTTTGGCATGCTTAGTCTTCAAGTGGACATTCATAGAATGGAAAAGTAAATTTAGTAAATATGTGGGGACTAACAAAAATGTTGGCCCTATATAGTTAGGAAAAGTAATTTTTTTGCCTTGGCAGACTTCCCTTACAGTAAATGATCAATGGAATACTTCAATAAAATATATTGACACTAATATACCCCTTGCTCATCCATAAGGTGCAAAACAAAAATGAAGCAATGCAAATATAGTCTAAGACAAATCAGTAGTGGAGAGAATAATGACTAAATTAAAGAGGAAACTTGCCCCTTATTGTACAGGACATGCGGTATCATGTCCACACCAGTTCTAGGATCCACCATACGAATGAAACATTCCTCCAATAAAGTAAGAGCCACTGCCAATTTTGTATTGCACTCTGTCATATGGGCAATCTTCCGGGCAGAATGTAGCCTACGGCCATCACTGCAGCACTTCAATACGCTCCATGAGAGCTCATTATCAATAATATTCTCTATCCCAACATGACTATGTAGTCCAACAAATATCTGTTAGCAACAATTGCAGAGAAAGGCATTCAGAAAAAGGAAATTGAGGGTGTGAAACAGAATGCCTCAAACCAAACTTCCCAGCTTGTTGGTGCACCAACAAAAGTAGCAACAGTTGGATGAGTAACAATCAGTTTGATCCTCGCTCATATTTTTACATCCAACACATTACAAGCATGGAACATAAGCAGTACAATATGTACTAGTGTCAGTCAGTCCCCGAAACAAACAGCAATGGAAATAAACAGAAAGATGTGCATTTTATGTGTCTGAGAGATGCAGGACCAGAAAATAACCACAATTTCTACAAGCGTGATGGATCACAAGAGTTGCACTACTGAGCATCTTGTGGATAGAGATAAAATTAAACTTTACCTCCTTACAGTATCCCCCACAAAACCATGTGTCGCCTTTACCATCACAGGGCAGCATCTCGCGCTTAATGCATGTGCCATGGTCTGCCAGTGAGAAACAAGAAAATGTCAAGTTGAAGTTGAGGATAAATATTAGAAGATAAGTTTCATTCACTATGCATTATGATTTATGAATACTGGATAAGTTACATGAGATGAATGATGACTATGAAAAACTCAAGCCCTGACAAACACAGTGCAGATAGAGGGGGTCTTCTTGGAGGCCTAAGCCCCTTTTATACTGAGAAACTGAAAACATGAGTCCTCAATAAAGTAGCTTCTGTGAGAGAATTAAACTCTGTGACGATTTCTGGGAGGAGCTAAACTACCACCAAATAGGGACTTGTCGTATATCCAGTAAGATGATTATGCTGGGAAAGTACTTAACCAATTTTAAAATAAATACAAGATTCAAAGAACAGTACACAGTAATTAAGTACCACATCCTTAATATTTATTATTAATGATAGCAGGAAATAAAGCAAATGAAAAGGCATGAGAAAATGAGAACATGGATCCTCAATATAGGGACTTCAATCACAAAATGGAATAGGGCTCTGACCAATTTGAAGATAAATACAAGAGTTTGAAGAACAGTATGCACCAATTAAGTACTGCATCCCTAAGCATTTCCTTCAAATAATAGCAGAAGTAGTGCAAATGAAGGGAAGTGAGGAGGGATCATAATCATTACATGCATCTCCACACTGCAGACATTTCAAGATATCTGAGGGCGAAACCTCCTTTTCACTAACCGGATTCCCACACTTCCGGCATGTGCATTTATGGCAGTACCAACTACCTTCAGGAAGCTCCTGCAGATATAAAAGGAAGAAAATAAATTATTAACCAAGCTTCATCAACATATGCAGTCGATTCAAAGTTCCAAGAGATAAACATTTTCTGGAACAAAACAGTGCAACAATAATGTCAGCAACATTTGCATTGGAAATTTGAAACATATCTGTAATGAATAAACAGCCAATGGTACTGTACAGAAGCTTGGTACCTGGGCAGATAAGCAAGCTTCATGATATGTTGACGGGCAATTGTCACAGCAAAGTAATTCACCGCCGTCTCCACAGAAACCACATGTATCATCATTTTCATCCATCGCCTCGACTTTCCTACCACATGCATCACTTCTCCTGCTCATCGATTCAGCAGACCAAGCCTCCACCTGGCATAGAGTATATGACTTGCCAGACTGCAGAAAGAGGCCTGATGAGGACTTAGGCAGACGGCAACCTGCATGAGCTTTGAAGTCTGATACAGACAAGGTTTTTGCGCAACACTTGCAAAGAATGCCTTCCCAAGTGACCTGCCCATCCTTAATAACTTCATCGCTCTTCAGATTCCGGTACTGAATAACATCTTTTACGGTCAGAAAGCCAGTTGCAATCAACCAGCAGAGCACAGTTTTCCGCGCCAAACTTATTATCTTCCCACCCACTAGGTTTGTTCCTCCTTTTCCAGATGTTCGAGCAAGCAGTTTGTTACCTCTCTTTTGGCTTTTAAGCTTTTTGTACTTTGCAACTGAAAAAAACGAGCTCGCAGCAAATTGGTGGTAGGAGGCAACATCCCTGTTTTTAACAATAGCTGCGATCAAAACGTCATCGTCATTGATACGCAACTCATGGGGCCTCTTCTTGGCATATTTATCACAACCTTCAGGTTTCCTTTTAGCAGTGGTCGTCTTGCAGATTTCTGACTCGTGAGATAAATCAGTTTTCAGGAAAGCAGCATTAGATTCACGGGATAACTCAACAGGAACCACATTGCACTTTGAAACCTTATGTGAGTCATTTGGGGGAATTCCAAGAGATGATTCCTTCAACGACGGCAACTCCTTGTGGACCATTTCTATAGGGAAGATCTCATTTGCACTCGACTCCCTTGCATTTGAATCAGGTTTTGAAACTGTATGCTCCGTAGATTCTTCAACGGTACACTCACCTCTTAACATACTCACCTGCTTGCTCTCTGAAGGCAACTTCTTGTGAAACATTTCTATAGGGTCAATCTCATTGGCACTCGACTCCCTTGCATTTGAATCAGATTTTGAGACTGTAGGCTCGGTAGGTTCTTTAACAGTACCCTCACGTCTTAACATACTCTGCTTGCTCTCTGAAGGTGACTTGTGGACCATTTCTGTAGGAACGGTTTCATTGGCACCTAACTCCCTTGCAGTAGAATCAGGTTCAGAGATTGTATGCTCCCTAGGTTCTTTAACAGTACACTCACCTCTTAACATACCCACCTGCTTGCCATCTGAAGGTAACTTCTCGTGTACCATTTCTATAACGACAGTTTCATTGGCGCCTGACCCCCTTCCATTAGAATCAGGTTCTGAGATTGCAAGCTCATTAGGTTCTTTTATAGTATACTCACCTCTTGACATACTCATTTGATTGCTCTCTATAGGCCACAACATGCCAGGTTTGCTTTGGCTGTTTCCATTTAGCTTTGCTGATCTGGATTTAGGTTTCAAATGCTTTTTCAATGTGCCAACAGATGAAGAAATACCATGTTTTTCAGAGAGGTTAATGTTTTCTGGATTGGAAAAGTCAAGAATGGCTACATTGCTGTCTTGGTTAAATGCATTCACCATAGTATGCTGCATAAAGCTTTGATAATACAGCTCATCTAATCCAGCGTCAATATCAGATATCACTTTGGGCTTCTTCCTTGCTTTTTTCACTGAATTATTGATGGGTGCTGCTGCGGAGCAAAGTTGCCGGGCTTCAGTGCTTTCATTAATATGATTCTCCTTTCGTTCACTTGCCCCACTATTTTTACCCTGTGTGCAGCCATTTTTCAGGTTCATATCCCTGTTAAGGCCACCTTCCAAATTATGACAGCTCGGTACAGACTGACTCCCGCTGCAGCTCTCAATTGTTTGTTTTCTGCAATCAGTTTCCTTGATCACAGGAGTAGACTGAACCTTGTGGGTGGTTAACAGACGGGCTTTCTGTGCACTTTTACTTTTCGAGGACATATTCCTATTGTCATCGAGGACAAAGGTTGAACTATCAACAGCTCTGACAGTTTTACATTGTTGTAGAGCAGTAATTTTCCTACCGACGAACACGACAGCAATGAAAGGATCCAGAAGCTCCCACCGTTGAAGAAGTGTAAGTGTATTTTGTTGGTTCACAATTACATTTTGGATATAATCCAATGTATCTGTGAGGTCCTTCCAAAACACATCGACATCTGACCACTCCATCGGATACTTCCCCCGTTCTGCGCCCGCAGAAGCTTCATATAATTTGTTACCGCAGAATTTCCAAGCCTGGGTTAGTGAGCTAAGGACCACTTCCCTGTGTGGTGCTGTGAAATAGGATGACATCTTAGCCCTGTCATTCCTTTTCCGTGGCTTGATGGTCCAGCCAGCATCCTTGAAAAGGCAATGTGCATGCAGTTCTAACTGATCGGGGAGATCCCTGCTTGATGCCTTCTTGTAACCAACAGCAAGTGGGACAGACTGTAGGCCGCTGCATTGAGGAATATCACCATCATCTAGTGAACTAATGTTCGCGTCGGGCGTGCCCTTCTCACAATGGTGCTCAAATTCAACAAACTGCCCGGAGCCAACACGGTCATTAGATGGGTGAGGTGGCACTGCAGTATCATAGGCTGACTTGCTGAAGAGTGGGTATTCTTCGGCTCCTCTTTCAGATAAACCTGCCGCGCCACATGTATATAGCACTTGACTAGTGTCGGCCATCTGTCCTTGATCATAACTTAAGCACGAGGCGATGTTCTGGAACGGCTGCTGGTCATGTAGCCACTGATACAAGAACGGATCGGAAAGAGACGCGGTGCTCTGGAACTGCGAGAACTCCGCTAGCGCGTCGACGTAGGACGGCATGGGGTCATCGACCCCGCTGGTGCTGCTGCTGCCACCAAACCCGACAGCCTCGCACACCCCAGCTGCGCTGCTGTCCTGAACCATTGCTTGCATGTGCATACCCACGACGTTCTCGGCAGCCGCCGCGCCAAAGACTTGCTGCTGCTGCTGGTTGCAGCTCGCAGGCCACAACGTCGGTTGCACATGGAGCTGCACCTGGCCAGTACCCTAAGAAACCCTGCAGCACTGAATCCAGCTCGAGGGCCAGCCCGTCGACCCCATTTTGCTCGCCGCGGCAATTCTCATGCTCCCGGACACCGACATCCACTTTGGCATACACGCGATGGTCACTCCTGTCTTGCTTGTTGTGATAATGTGCACCAAGATTCACACTGACATCCATGTGCCCGTTCTGCTCTATATGAGAGTGACCCGCTCTGGCATTCACCTGGTGAGCCTCGAGGCCGCAGAATTGTGGCGCGGTAGAGGCAGGTTGGTGTGGGGCAAAGTGGGCGCCCGGAAGCAGCGAAGTCTCTGCCACCGTGAAACGCTCCATGGGCGGGCACCGGCGGTCGCCGGAGCTGGAGAAGACGTCCCTGAAGACCTGGAGCTCCAGGAGCGACCGGTCGAAGCCACCGTCCTCCTCCACGCGGGCGGCGACGTCCTCCCCGAAGATGAACCGGATGGCGTCGTCCTCCCTGAAGCCTAGCGCGTCCTCCGCAGCCATCTGGCAAGGCAGGCGAATCTGAATGGGGGGAACGGACGAAATGCGGGGGAGCAGATCCGAGCGAGCGATGGGTACCTCGAATGCCGGAGCTCCAGCGAGCCGAGGACGGGATGCGGCGGCTCCGGCCTGAAAGCGCCGTGTCTGGCGGCGAATCGCGCGGAATGGGCCCCGGCGGAGCGGAGCAGGGCGAATCGGGCTGGGCTGGCCTGGTGCCGCGGCGGGAAGAGACGAGATCCGAGCCTCGCGGCCGCGGCGCGCGCCTAGGGGTTCGGGCGGTGGTCTCGGTCCCGGCGGGCGCGCGGGGAGAGCGGAGACGGAGGGGTCGCTGCGGCGGCGGCGGCGGCGGCGAGAGGAAGGAGAGTGGCAGTGAGTCGAGTTTCTTTTTTTCCCTTGTTCGGAGAGAAGAGAAGGGATTGGGATTTAAAAGTTTTTATAAACGTGGAGTGGAGTGGAGGAATTCAAATTTCGAGAGCTTGATTAGGCCGAGTTTTGTTTGGTTTGACTTCACTTTTGGCCTTTTGCCCGCGTTTTCGGGGTCCTTTTATTTGCCTTTTCCAGCTCCATCCGAGGCAGTGTCAATGTCTAAGGGCTAATTTGGTTGTTAGGGAAATAACAACCAGGGTTAGCAAACCACGATGGAGATTTCCCTTGTCATCCGAGAAACCAGGGGCAGAAAACCACGTGGGAAACCATTCACCGAGGGAGGGAGAGGCGGGTGGAGTAGACTCCTGGGGAAGGGGGAGACCGAGTCACCGAGGATTTCTCGCCCGACGTACCGAGTCGTGGAAATCTCACCCGGGAAACGACGCGGATTGGGCCAGAATTTCCCCGTCGCGTATGGCTCCAAATGGCCGTGTTGATTTCCCCGGGTCAATGGGCCGCGTGGGTTTTGCTCCCAGGGATAAGTCCGGTATCCCTCCGGGATCCCCTGCTACCAAACTAGCCCTAAGTAATGGTGAAAAAACTTGTTGGTTAACAGTTCTCCAACTTAGAAAATGCATCAATATGGTCCACTCTCTCGCTCTGTAGGTCGTATTTTCGCTCATATGACGCTGGATTAGGCCCATAACATCGTTACTCACCTTTGAAATCACTAAGCGACCCTACGAGGCGCTCGTCTTCCTTGATAGACAAATGTAGTGGTGGCCCAGCGACGTGACCGTCGTGCTCAGGGCTTCCCAGTTCTTCGTGCAGACCAGCGCATGCAGTTTAACATGGGCGGGTAGGCGTTCGTTACCTTCAGAAGTCGTTCTACTACGGCCTCCTCAGACACATATGCGTTGTGCTTGTGTGGGAGGGGGGGATGGCATTGCTCACGCAAAGGAGCGTCGTACGTAACTATAAATGGAAGCTCGACGAGCGCCCTCCCGTGTCGTCGAGTTGATAAGGACGTCGCCGGAGGCGCGGCGAGGCAGGAGCAGTCGCTCGCGAGATGGCTTTGCACGAGGGACACACATGCGCGAAGGGAGAGAGCCGCAATGACCCTGCCGGCCGGTGGCCCGTCTAGGCTGGACGGAGCTGGCGGCGGAGCAGAAGACGAGTAGACGCGGGGTCCACGGCTACCGACGAGTTGTGGTGGCCGCGTGCATGAGCGTAGCTGAGGCGGACGGAGGAGCTCGTGCTTCTCATCGACGTGGCGTGGAAGTTTGGAGGCGCTACAGTCGGGCAGGAGCAAGGCGCGGGCGCTGGTGGTGTACGGCCCGAGCAGGAGGAGAGATGGGATGGGATCATGGTAGCGAGCGAGTGAGGAGGAGAGGAGGGCGCACACCCAAGGCACTCTTGGCGACGCGTCACTCGGGACAGAGAGAGCGAAATGTAGGATGTGTTGGAGAGATGGGTGGTCACGCGCCACGTGAGCGAAATACGATGATCGATCTCAGAGAGGACCGTATGTGGACGTATAAAGCAGGATTAAGGACCATATTGGTGTATTTTCTTAGCTCAAGGATTGTTGTACATAAAGGGTTCGTTGCATAGAAAACAAAAAATTTCCTACGAAACAAGCGGAAAAAACCCAACGGATCTTGATCTTTTAGATGAAGGTAGTGAGAAGGAGATCCAATCTTTTACCCTCGAAGAACGAACAAAGCCTTTTGTCGATGTATGGGTTGGTCTGTCGATCCCCGCAACTAGACTCATCTAGTCGCGAGGAGATGTATTATCCGATCCGAGATCCAATCCGATGGACCGCCACACGAGCAGCACCTCCACGGTATCCACACGTACAGCTCGATGAAGACTTCTTCTCCTTGATACCCGCAAGCGAGGAAGAAGTGACTCGCGAGATTCCAGAAGAATGACGGCGTGGTGGTGGATATGGTGGAGAAATTCCTGCAGGGCTTCGCCAAGCGGCTGCAGGAGAGAGGATGGAGGTGGCAGAGGGAGGCGGCGGCTAGGGTTCAAGGGTGCCACGACCCAGCCCTCCCCTCCCTCTTATATAGGCGTGGGGGGGGCTGCCTTGGCCCCTCCTCTAAGCCCTAGGGCCGGCGGCTAGAGGGGACTTGCTCCCCAAGTCACATCCTAGGGTTTGGGGCGCCTCCCTTAGGCCCTTGCCGCATGGGCCTTAGGTGGCTGGTGCGGCTGGCCCATGTGGCTGCTGCACCACCCCTTTGGTCCATGTGGGCCCCATACACCTATGGGCCCCACTTCTAGACTCCTCTAGAACCTTCTAGAATCTTCCGGTACCCTGTCGGAAAATTCCCGGACCTTTCCGATGCCTCCGGAAACTACTTTCCATATATGAATCTTATTCTCCGGACTATTCCGGAACTCCTCGTGATGTCTAGGATCCCATCCGAGACTCTGAATCAATATTCGTTCACACCATCATTTATCTCGAGCCCTAGCTACATTGAAGCCTTAAGTGTGTGACCCTACGGGTTCGAGAACATGTAGACATGATCCGATCAATAACCAGTAGCGGGACCGGGATGTCCATATTGGTTCCTACACATTCAATGGAGTTTTTTATCGGTTGAACCATGATGTCGGAGATTCAATTAATCTCATATACTATTCCCTTTGTCTCATGATATTTAACTTGCGCGAGATTTGATCGTCGATATCACCATATCTAGTTTAATCTCGTTATCTGGCAAGTTCTCTTTACTCGTTCCATAATATAGGGTCCCCGTGACTACCACTTAGTCACATGTTTGCAAACTTCCGGATGCTATATTACCGAGAGGGCCCAGAGATATCTACTCCGTCATATGGAGGGACAAATCCCACTCTTGATTCATGTCATCCAACAAATACCATCGGAGATACCTGAAAGCCATCTTTATAATCACCCAGTCACGAAACGACGTTTGATGTCCCCAAAGTACTCCTCCGGTAAACAGGAGTGACATAATCTCATGATCTAAGGAAACTATACTTGGCATATAAAAGCGTTGGCAATAAAACTATGTGACATGATCAATTGCAATGCTTTACTATTGGGTCTGTCCATCACGTCATCCTATATAACTAAGAAGATCACGCCCACTAACCTATTTATCTCAACATGCAGCTATGCCACCTCATGTGTCCCCACAAACTACATGCAAACATGCCACATCAGCGAGTCTGTCCACGTCATCAAAATTTCAGACTTATATTTATTATAAAGGGTATTATAAATGATGCTAACAATCCTAAACGTTCCGGGTCTTTTCCCTTCCTCGCCGTTACGTTCATCCACGAAATACGCGTGTGCCTTCTCCTCTTCTCCCTTCAGCCTATATAAGGCTTCCTGCCTTCACGACTGAGTCCAACACAAACACATAATATGCCGCCTACTCTTTCCTCCCATCGTGAATCGCTTGGACTTCATGTCACCCGCCTCAAGGCCAGCCCTCCCCCGCAATATAGCATGTGTTCGTCGGGGCTCAACACAGCCAGAGGTCCACGAAGGTCAACCTCTGCAGCGAGTTGCAGTTCTGATCGCATTGTAAAGCTTCATCGTCTATTTGAACTGCCTATTTGAGACGAGAGAAGCAAATTCCTTTTTTTCGACCGTGACCTTGCTCCTATATATACCTGTTGATCTCACGATCTGTCTTCTCCTCTAATCTTCTGTCCGCTTTAATTTTTTGTGCTTGGTAAGTGCTTCATGAATTTCCAACATGAGCGTGTGTTCAACTCTTGTGCTTTGATGGAGTACACAGCTACCTAAAGGATGCAAATAAATATCCCTTTTGGTCTAGGTTTTTTTAATCTGTAACGGCAAAACAAAATCTTTACCTATTAGTTGAAGCTTAAGGGGGTTTCCATGGAAATATAGGCTCATTGCATCATCTTTTCTTACCTACAGGCTACAGGTACAAACATTAATTAAGCTGCAGTTCTTGGAGTTAGCATAGAAGATAAACAAAAAATAGTTTTCCTATGTTGGTAACTGATAGAAGCTAAATAATTGGTGTTTTGTGCCCACCTTGAGAGCATAGGCGATTTCTTATATGATTGTGAATTTTTTTTATCATTGTATTGCTGTATTGCATATAAAGCTCTTGCCCCACTTGAGCATGCCTCGGCAACCAATAATTCACACATAGCTTCTTATATTTATTATATGCAAGCTTGCGAATGATAATGAACGAAGATTTCAGTTCCTGATGTTGTTATTGCTTGAGTAAGATTATTTTCCCTCATTGATCGTCTGTTCCTATATTGTATTCAGTTACTACATTGTGGTATGTAATTCATTTGCTGTGAAGTTGTGCAGTTCGCCAACAGAAAAGCAGTTTGCTGCCTGCAAGTGGAAGAAACATCATCACGGGAATAATTGATAGTGTGTCTTCTCAATAATTATAGACATATGTCATTTTGTACTGTTTACGTTTCTTAAGCAATAACAAAGCGTATCACACAATTTATATATAGGAACAAGACTGAGAATAAAATACTCTTGCCTTCCTATGTAGTATTTTTCCAACAGTGGTGTATAATTTATTAGAACCATCTATCTGAATTTGGACCTTTTACTCGTGGGCAGGTATACCCCTGCCTCTGAAAAGATACATGTGGGAATATTGTATGAGTTTTTACCAGTTTAGGGAATCACATGATTGTTCATTATGTCTCGATTGGATGTTGGATTTGTTGCTCTCTTTACAAAACTGAACTGAAACTATAACTCTTCGCATCAAAATGCAACAGTTCGAGTAGAAACATGTGGTTCTTAATAGCCAGAAGCACACTTGCTTCATGCCCAAAAGTAAATGCGCAGTGGTTCTTAATTACTACTTTTAGGGACTTAAGATCAGCTGAGTGGACATGTTTAGTGTATATCTTATAATCCGTACTGTATAAACCACATTGGTTTAAAAGCCTCTATTGACTATCTATTGTAAGAATATCATTATAGTGATAAATTTATTAAGATCTCTAACTCAAACTTTATCTCCATTTTCTTTTTATTAATGTGCAAACTTTATTGCACTATTTACAAAATGCAAAAAATCCCGCAGCAACGCGCGGGGTATTTTCTAGTTCTCCTAATGATGTGACTCTGTTATCAAGTGACTATAACAAGTCCATGGCTAGGAAACCTTAACCAACTCTTGACTAACGAACTAGTCTAGTAGAGGCTCACTAGGGACACTTTGTTGTTTATATTCCACACATGTATTATGTTTCCGGGTCACCGGAAGTTCCAGTACATAACACCGGAAGTTCCGGCCCCTTGCTGCTCCAACGGCCAGAATTTCTGGAGGGGTATAAATACCCCTCCTCCTACCTTGGTTCACTTAGCTCTTGCAACTCTCTCTCCTTCATTAAAAGTAAAAGCTCAAATTGAAGAGATCTCCCAATCCCTCCACCCAAACTTGTTGATTTTTGGAGGATTGAAGGAGAAGGCCCCGATCTACATCTTCACCAAGCCGTTCTTCATTTCCCCCTCATTCACTTGAGGGATTTCGTTTCTAGGGTTAGCATTGTGTTACCCTAGATTCTCTTACTTACTACTTGTTGTAACTGTGACAGATTGGTTGATTTCGGAGCCCCTAATTAAGTTGTGGGTGTGTGCCCCAAGAACGTTGTAAAGGCTCCGGATTCCGCCTCAAAGGATTCTGATAATGGAAGGTGAACCAAACCCTTGGGTGCGGTTCATCGGAGAATAGGGTGAGGCCTTTGTGGCATCTTGAGTAGACCTCTTGTGACGAGCTCACACCCCTCCAACGAGACGTACTCCCTTAACAAGGAGGAACTCGGGAATACATCCTTGTCTCCGCATGCTTCTACTTTCGGTTATCTCTATCCCTTAGTTGTCTTTACGTGTATCGTGTTTTCTTGCCTAGTCGTAGTTGCTTGCTTGTCATATAGGTAATTTCACCGTAGTTGCATATCTAAAGAATTTACCTTTGTGTTAAGCCTAAAATTGAAAAAGTATTAAAATTTGGTGTAACACCTATTCACCACCCCCCCCCTCTAGGTGCCAATACAATCCTTTCACAAGGGCTGCTAGGGCACCTGCCCCCAGTAACTTGGGGTGCAAGCTAAAATGGTCAGAGGGGTCACATGGGCTGCCCAATGACCTAAGGCCCTTGGGGGCGACATGAGCCCGAGGCCCATACTGGGCGGGCCGACCAAGGGCCGCTAGGGCACCTGCCCCAAGTAACTTGGGGTGCAAGCTACCCTAAGGCATGGGGAGGATGGTGGCCAAAGGGATGAGACCCCTAGGCCCACCCGAACCTATCTAGGGTTAGGGGCGGCGACCTAAGGATCCCTCCCTAGGTAGGTGGGCCTCCTCCTATATATACCCCCAACCCCTCCTTTAGAGGACACACAATTGGCACGGTAACTTTTATGTAGCCAATTTCTCTCTCTCTCTCTAGATCTCATCATCGACATTCTCACCGCGAGGCTTGACCGTGAGAATATTCTACATGCATCATCAACATCTACTTCCGCTATAGGTATTTATGAGTACTAAATATAATCTTGTAGTTACATCTTCATAGATTGATCTTGGGTTGTGCGTAGTAAAGCGATTTTTTTGTTCTCCATACATGTAACCATTCAGTGGTATCAGACCCTATCTATACATAGATGTAATTTGATCTAGTTGTGCATGTGATGTACGAGTAAAAGAACAATAGTTATGTAGAGGTATTAGATTGGATTGAAGTAAATACTTGTTACTTCTTGTTTAGTTCATGTCTTCCAAATTTTGGCGGCATGCTGAGAGTTTTCTATAAGGTTCTGGCAATCCGCGATCGTTCAATGCTGCTAACAATATACTAGTTGTTAGATCAACGAAGTGCTTCAGTTCTTTGGATCTCATCATAGCTGAAAAAAGTAGATACTTATTAAATGGGGTAGTTGAAAGGACATAGATGTCGCCTAGAGGGGAGGGTGAATAGGCGATTTAAAATTATTACGATTAAGGCTTTAATAAATGCGGAATAAAACTAACGTTTAATTTATCAAGCCAAAACCTAAACTGGCTAGGTTTACCTATGTGCACCAACAACTTATGCTAAGCAATATAATCAAATATATGATAGCAAGATATATAACTTCAAACTCTATGGCTATCACAAAGTAAATAGCATAAGTAAGAAACTCGGATATAGAAATACCGAGGCACTTGGAGACGATGATTTATCCCGAAGTTCACTTCCCAATGGAAGCTAGTCTCCGTTGGAGCGGCGCAGTGTTCACCAAAGTGAAACACCGAGTAGCCTTGATATGGCACACCGTATCTCCGTTGTGTCTTACCACCGATGTGGCGAGGCACTTGTCACTATGTTGCCGTTGAGGTTGACAACGAGAACCTTTACAAGGATGAAGCTCACTCCGCAAGTTGGAGGGTCTTCACCAATTGCACCGAGCCGCCAAGACTCGATGCCCAAGGCCGGGGCACACACCACAACTCAATTGATGGCTCCCGGCAATGTCTTCGTAGCTACCAAAGTTCCGAGACGAACAAGGTTGAGCCACACTCCATAATTGGAGGCTCCCAACAAATCCCGTAAGCCACCAAGACTCTGAGAAATCAACAACCGTCTAGGGTACCAACGTTCTCTAGAGGAATAAGCTCTAGGGCACCCAAGCACCCAAGAGTAACAAGCTTCTCAACTTCGACTTCCACGTATCACCGTGGAGAATTCAAACTGATGCAACTAATGCAATGGCAAGAACACACTAAGTGGTCAAGTTCTTCCAACCCAAATCCAACCAAAGCAACTAATGTTTGGGAGGGATTTGAGAGGAAGAACAAAGGAGAAACACAAAGAAACTCCAAAGATCTAGATCCAAAGTTTTCCCCTCACTTAGAGGAGAAATCAATCGGTGGAAACGTGGATCTAAACCTCCTCTCTCTTTTCCCTCAAAAACTAGCAAGAACTATTAGAGGGATTGAGAGATAACCAAGCTCAAGAGGGTCAACAATGGAGGGGAGAAATAGCTCAAGAAGTTGGCAAAAGTTTAGTGTTTATTTGGGGAAGAAACCCCTTAAATAGGAGGCTCCAAAAAGAGTTGTTGGGAGAAAAGAAAAAAAACAGCAAGCAGCACAGCCGGCCCGACCTGGGAGCCGGCCTGGGCCGGCCAGCAGGCTGGCTGGGAAACAGGCAGCGATCCAGGCAGAGGGGCCGGCCTGCTACCCGGCCTGGCAGCCGGCGGCCCACCCGACCGCGCCGGCCTGTGAGCCGGCCTGGGCCGGCCAGGAAGCCGGCGGCCCACCCGACCGCGCCGGCCAGGGAGCCGGCCTGGGCCGGTCTGGCCGCTCCCCTTTTTTTCTTTTCTCTTTAAAAATCGACCGAGGGTAAAATCGCAATATCTTCCACATACGAACTCCGTTTTCGATAATCTTGGACTCGTTGGAATCGTCACAACGAGCACTACAAGATTATGCAGAGAAACATCATTGTTCAACAAGATATGGTAAAACCAAATGATGAATGGTAAAACCTTTCTATTGAAAACCGGAAAACCATATCTTTTGCAAATGAAGTCCAAATGACATGAAACCAAGTTTGTTGGAAAGAGGACGAAAAATGCTACCCAATAACAACTGAAAATATTGAAACCAAGCAAGGGAGTTTTTGCTAATAAATGGAAGAGTGAAACCTTCCGCATAGATGGACCGGCAAAATCTCCAACACCGAAAACTCAATAGGAGACACATATGAGAATCGTTTTCGGTGATCTTGGCCTTGTCATGAAAAGCACGACAAGCACCAATACCACACTACGATAAGAGCCAAATAGGAACCAATAAAGATGATGCCAAGGATGCAAAGTTTTGAGCTCTCTACGACCGATACGCTAAAGCTCACTTGAGAGCCCCTCTTGATAGTACGGTTACCTAACCTAAAATCCGGTCTCCCAACTACACCGCGAGACCGGTAAGATAGAAACCCTATCAAGATCATACCTTTTCCTTGCGCATTCCACTTGAGCTAGATGATGACGATCTTGATCTACTCTCAAGTGGATCACCTTTGAAAGAACATTTGCTATCCCCATGTGTTTTGATGTTGACAACAATACAATCAAGTGCTCTAACTTTGTCTAAGATGTGCAGGAAACCAACCCCAAAATAATCGTCGCGAAAAGTTGAGCCAAATGCCAATTTTCTCTGTTGGCCGGAAGTACCTGTCCCTGGACCGGTACTACCGCTGTGCACTTCTGGTGCCCAGTTCCGGTCCCACTTCCGCTTATTTCTCCAGGTACTGGAACCATGGGTTCCCCCGAAATTTGGACCGGAAGTAGAACCGGAAGTACCGGCCCACCGGAAGTACCGGTGAGCTTGGCGGTACTTCCGCTACCTACTTCCGATGGAAATTTCCGGAGGAACTTCCGCTTATTTTTTTCAGGTACTGGATGTCTCAGAGTTGTTGGACCGGAAGTAGCCCCGGTACTACCGAGGCACCGGAAGTACCGGCCACCTCTGCGGTACTTCCGGTCATACGGGATGGAGCACACCTGAAAAGATCCGTTGACTGAAGAGAGAAGGGCAGGCCGGAAGTACCGGCCGTCTCTGCGGTACTTCCGGTGCTGCGGGTTTTGAGCTGCTGCCAAGACCTCCAACGGCCAGATTTTGTGAAGGGGTTTAAATACCCCTTCACCTATCTTTGGAGGGCTAGCTTTTGCACACTCTCTCACCTCCATTAATGCCATCAAAGCTCAAAGCCCAAATTCGCAAGATCTCCCAATCCCTCCACCCAAATCCATTGATTCTTGGAGGATTGAAGGAGAAGGCCCTGATCTACAACTCCACCGAGCAGTTTTTCATTTCCCCTTCATTCATTTGAAGGATCTCATTTCTAGGGTTAGCCTTGTGTTGACCTAGCTTGTTGTTCTCATCACTTGTTGTAATTGCTACAGATTTGTGATTTGGGAGCCCCCAATTAAGTTGTGGGGTGTGTGCCCCAAGGCCGTTGTAAGGCTCCGGAATCCGCCTCGAAGGACTCTGATAGTGGAAGGTGAACTAAGCCTTTGTGGCGAAGTTCACACTACCAGGAAAAGCATTATAGGGAGGTTGCCTATCTGTGGCGCACCCTTAATTTATGCGCCACAAAAAATTATTCTGTGGCGCATGGCTGTCGATGCGCCACTGAAATTGGAACATTCTGTGGCGCATCCTTAGCCCATGCGCCACAGAATATCAACTTTCTGTGGCGCACTGCACGCCATGCGCCACAGAAAGAGAGACTTCTGTGGCGCACCACTCTTCATGGGCCACAGAATACGCGTGGGCCCCACCTTCAATCAGTGGGCCGTGGTCCATCTCGGCCTTTTCTGTGGCGCACCGTGGCTGGTGCGCCACAGAAATTCATCTTTCTGTGGCGCATGGAGAAGGATGCGCCACAGAAAGTTGAATTTCTGTGGCGCACTAGCCACGGTGCGCCACAGAATAGTGCAGCACTTTTTCACGCACCCCCCCCCCCCCGTGGATCGCCTTTTCAGTTTTGCACCTAGTGAAAGAAAATGATAAAAAATTCAAAAAATAAAATCCTTTCAGATATAGGGAAGGTTTAGGGTCTATTTGTTAGGAAAAATTTGAAATACACATTTTGACTTTTTTCCAAAAGTAGGTGAAAAAATACAGCAATTCACAGAATCCTGAAATTCCAAACCAAAAAAAGTTATGGCCAACAGAAGAATTTTCCCAGCAAAATAAAAAAAATCAAAAAAGGGAAAAAATTCTGTGGCGCACCAATGCCAAGGATGCGCCACGGAATTATTGGGCGGGATTCGAAATTTTGAATCCCGCCCAATAATTATGTAGCGCACCAATGCCAAGGATGCGCCACAGAATTATTGGGCGGGATTCAAAATTTTGAATCCTGCCAGCCCCCTTCTCCCTCTCTTTTCCCTTTTATCCTTCTCCCTCCACTTCTCCTCCACTTCTCCTCTCCCCTTTTCCTCCATCCTCCTTCTCCTCTCCTCCTCCACTTCTCCTCTCCAAAAGAAAAAAAAAGTTATTTCAAACAGACGATTTTTTTCTACAAAATCAAAAAAATTCAAAAATTCAAAAAAATTAAAAAATTCAAAAATTCCAAAAAAAGTTATAACAAAGAAGATTGTTGAAAATTTTGGATTTTTTGAATTTTTTAAAGTTTTTTTAAATAAGTTTTTTGAATTTTTTGCATTTTTAAAGTTTTTTTTAAAATAAGTTTTTGAATTTTTTGGATTTTTTGATTTTTTTAAAGTTTTTTAAAAAAATAGGTTTTTTGAATTTTTTGGATTTTTTGAAACTTTTAAAGTTTTTTTTAAAAAAAATTAAGTTTTTTGAATTTTTTTGGATCTTTTGAAACTTTTGAATCTCCTTTTGAAAGTTTAGAAGTTTTTGAAAAATCTGAAATTTAAAAACACACATTTATAACACATACATAACATATACACATACAAGACTTAAAAGGATTCATATGATATATATATCAATAAGAACTTGAGTAGCACAAGGGTAGGTGAAGTGGGTGGAACTTAGAAGTTAAGCGTGCTAGGGTTGGAGCAATTTGAGGATGGGTGACCTAGTGGGAAGGTATCAGTTCAAAATGTGCAAAAAATCTGAAAAAATTCAAATAATTAGGATTTTTCATATTATTTCATATTTTGATTTTTCTGAATTTTTTTGAAACTTTTTTTTTTTTGCATTTTTTGAATTTTTTCAGAATTTTGTGGCGCACTAGGCCAGGTGCGCCACAAGAAATATTTTCTGTGGAATTCTCACATTTCTGTGGCGCACCAAGCAAGGTGCGCCACAGAAAATATTTTTGTGGCGAGAATTCTGTGGCGCACGGTGCGCCACAGAATTCCAATTTGGTGCGCCACTGATAGCCATTTCTGTGGTAGTGTCATCGGAGAATAGGGTGAGGCCTTCGTGGCGTTGAGTAGGCCTTTGTGGCGAACTCACACCCCTCCAACGAGACGTACTCCCTTAACAAGGAGGAACTCGGGAATACATCCTTGTCTCCGCGTGCTTCCCTTTCGGTTATTTCATTCCTCCCTTATCTCCCTATATTGTGCTTCTTGCTTAGTTGTTCTTGTCCTTGTCATATAGATAAATTCACCGTAGTTGCATATCTAGGGAATTTATCTTTTGTGTCAAGCCTAAATTGAAAAAGAAATAAAAATTGGGTAGCACCTATTCACCCCCCCTCTAGGTGCTCATACGATCCCCTTTCAATTGGTATCAGAGCCTTGTCTCTATATCTAGGCTTCACCGCCTAAGAGAGTATGAGTATCACCGGTGATGGTGCGGATCCTAAACCCGGGGTGACCATGGAGGATCTTGATAGCTTGGAACTCGTATTAGATCCTCCATGGACACTCAAATGAAGGAATTGCGTGAGATGATCGCGCAACTCCTTCCTAAGGGAGTAGGACCCACACCACCACCGCTAGAGGTAAATTCTTCCGCCGCGCAAGCTTCGGAGGCTGAGGGTAGTGATGGAACTAAAGAATCCCCATCTAAAAATGCTAGTGGGAAGGAGAACTATAGTGAGGTTCCTCACATATACTCCCCCGACCCACCTATACCTCATCCTCATATAAACAATAGGGGTGACCCACCCAAGTTTAATCCATCTTGTTTTCTAATTGGCAATTTCTTATGAGATCTTATATGAAGAGTGCTTCAATCGAGCTTTGGAGGATCATCGAGGTTGGCTTCAAGGCTCACGACCCCAACAACATGACAAGAAGAGAAGTTGTTGATTGTCAACTCAATGACTTGGCTCTCAACATGATCCAAACCGCCGTGGGGGAGAAGCACATGTCCCACATCGAGCTTGCCACCTCCGCCAAAGAAGCTTGGGATACTCTCTCCAATGAGTTCATCGGCAATGAGAGCATGAAGAGGAATATGTTTGAGTCCTTGAGCAACCAAGCCGAGGGCTTTTTCATGTTAGAAGGTGAAGAGCATGAAGACATGTATCAAAGACTCAAGACCCTTGCCACTCAATTTCGGTCACTTGGGGCAACTCATGTGGATGATGCATGGATCAAGAGGAAGTATGTGAGTGCTCTATGGCCCTTTGAGTCAACCGACTTGAAGAGTCTCCAAGGGAGGCACAACTATCACCTTATGTCATCAATGGAAGTCATGCAAGAGATGTCCGCATTCAAGGTGGCCGCCAAGAACGCCGAAGATGCTCGTGCTAGAGCCATTGGAATGCACAAGAGTTCTCCCCTAGCTTTGAAGGCCAAGATGGTTGCACAAGACAGTGATGATGAAGAACAAGAAGATGTATCTCATTGGCATCCCAAGGAGCTTGAGGACACCCTCAAGGACTACTCGGCTCTCACTTTGTCTCACTCGCACAAGGATTTTTGGAAGAGTCCATCCAAGGTAAGAGAGTTTGTGAACAAGTCAAGTGGAAAGAAGGAAGGTGGCCAAAGGGTGCGTTCGTGCTACAATTGCCAAGATCACTATCACTTTGTAGCCGAATGCCCCTTTGAAAACCGTGAACACCATGGAGGCAAACTTGTCCGTAAGGTTAAGCCCAAGATCCCCAACAAGAAGCCATTCTTCAAGAAGAATGTCACCAACAAGAAACCTCAACGGATGGTGTTGATTGCTCAAGAGGAATACTCATCCGGGGAAGAAGAAGAAGAGGAAGAAACCAAGAGTGAAGTGGCCGGGATTGCCATTGCATCTTCATCAACCCCTTCTCTCTTTGAATCCCCCAATGAAAATGTCTCAACCTCTTCCGCAAGATGTCTTATGGCCAAGGCCAATGAGGTATCATCTTCTTCAACTCCCAAAGCCATGAGTAATGTAGATGATCCTACTAGTCTTGAAGTTAAGGAGGAACTTGTTGCCTTGGATCATTTTATATCTAACATGCAAGGTGAAACCAAGAAGCATGTTGAGACTCTTATGAGTCAATATGATGATGCTCTTGAGATGCTAGAGGTAAAAGGTAAAATAGAAAGAGATGATGCCATGGAAATTGCTTCTCTAAAAGATAACCTTGAAGAAGAACATGAGCTTAGAGTTTCTCTTGAAGCACAACTAGAATCCATAGAAGAAACTAATAATGAAATTGTTGCTAAGCTCATTAAGGAACATGATCATGCTAGAGCAAAATATAAAATTTGCAAGAAAGAAAAGGTCGAGCTTGGTGTTGGTCATTCTAGACCAACCGAGGAGTTAGAGAAGCTCTCTAAGACTCACAAGGCTTTGGAGAGTGAGCTCTCCACCCTCAAAGAGTCGTATGAACAACTTCAAGCTCAACCATCTAAAATTGATGTGCCTAGCTCCTCTACTCCTATTACTTGTGATCATGCAAATATTATTGAGGAAAATGCTAGGTTGAAAGTTAACCTTGCTAACGCTATCTCCCGTGGTAAGAGGCCATTTGTCCCTTCCAAAGAGGGGAGAGGTGGTGTTGGTTTCATTGAGGAGGAGAAGAAGGAGTCCTTCATGAAAGATGCTAGGGCCCCTCAAACAAAGAAGGCTCCTCAAGCAAAGAAGACCCCCGAAGTTAAGAAGACCAACATTGCTAGTGGTGATGCCACTAGGGGCAAACCCACTAATGATGACTTTGCGGGAAAGACTAACCCCTTCTATATCTTATATGTTGATTATTATGGGGATGTCTATGCTAAATTTGTTGGTCCTAGAAATGTGCCTATTTACCGCTCTATTTGGGTTCCTAAGACCCTTGTTGCTAACAAAAGAGGACCCATTGAAAAATGGGGACCTAAATCAAAGCAATGATTCCTTGTAGGACTATGCTTTCGGCGGGTCAAAATGGGTGCTTGATAGTGGATGCACAAAACATATGACCGGAAGCAAAGAGATCATGACGGAGTTGAGAACAAGCATAAATGAAGCAACCGTCACATTTGGAGACCGATCAAAGTCTAAGGTAACGGGTTTGGGCAAGGTGGTAGTTGCTAAGGATGTCACCTTAGCAAATGTCATGCTTGTCGAAAACCTTGGTTACAATTTACTTTCCGTCCATGCTCTTAATAAGATGGGTTTTGCCGTCTTTATTGATGTTGATGTTGTGGTCATCTTGTGGAGCAAGACTCTAAAGGTCGCTTTCATTGGGTACGTCGAGGATGATTTGTTTGTGGTTGACTTTTTGGGGAAAACCACTACAAATTCGATGTGCCTCTTCGGAAAGGCCGACAAGGGTTGGTTGTGGCATCGTCGCCTAGCCCATGTCAACATGAGAACTTTGCAAAGTCTCCACAAGGGTGGCCACATACTCGGACTAAAAGAAGATGTCTCTTTTGCCAAGGATCGTGTTTGTAGGGCATGTGTTGAAGGCAAGATGCATGATTCTCCTCACCCTAGCAAGACAATCATTTCATCCAAGAGGATCTTGGAGCTTCTCCATGTTGATCTTTTTGGTGCTGTTCCCGAAGCAAGTCTTGGTGGGAAGAAGTATTGCTTGGTGATTGTCGATGATTATTCAAGATTCACTTGGGTTTATTTCTTCAAGTTGAAGAGTGAGACCCAACAAACCTTCATCGACTTCTCCATTGAAATGCAACGTCAACACAATGTCTCCATTTTGGCTATTAGAAGTGATAATGGCTCCGAGTTCAAGAACTACACCCTCAATGAGTTTCTTAGTGAAGAGGGTATTCGTCATCAATATTCTGCCGCATATACCCCTCAACAAAATGGTGTAGCCGAGAGGAAGAACCGGACTCTTATGGATATGGCAAGGTCCATGCTTGCGGAGTTTAAGACTCCGTTAAGTTTTTGGGCGGAGGCTATATCCACGGCATGTCACTCATCCAACCGGCTCTACTTCCGCAAAGGATTGAACAAGACTCCTTATGAAATCCTCACCGGCAACAAGCCTAACATCTCCTACTTCCGTGTCTTCGGTTGTAAGTGTTTCTATTTGATCAAGGTTGTCGCCTCACTAAATTTGCATCTAAATCACTAGAGGGTATTTTTGTTGGTTACGGTGACGAATCTCACACTTATAGAATCTATGATAAAGCTTCACGGCGCATCATAGAATCTTGTAGTGTGGTGTTCGAAGAGAATGACGGCTCCCAAGCGGTGCAATTTCATGTTTCCGATGTAGATGATGTAATACCTCAAGAAGCCATAAGAAGAATGGGTGTGGGATTATTCCGCCCCATTGAGGAAACCCTTGTGGTGGATCAAGAAGGACAATGCTCTACTCAAGTGGAGCCTTCATCTACACAAGAAACCGTTTGCCCATGAAGAGCAAGTTGCACCAACCCAAGAACAAGTTGAAGACCCTCAACCCGATGATCAAGTTGCTATGCAATATTCAAAACTCTCCATCTCCTGACGCTAGCCAAGATCAAGACCTTGCTCAACCACCTTCTTCAAATGTGAAGCCGAGCCCATTGATGATCAAGGTCAACCTACCGGTCAAGACGGGGACTCAAATGATCAAGAAGATCAAGTGATACCTCCAAGATGCAATGAGGATATCAAAGCCCGTCGTCAAGCTCGAGTTGAAAAAAACCATGGAACGTCGTGAACATTCCTTGACAAGGTTATTGGTGATGTGAGAAGTAGGGTGTCCACCCGGAGGCAATTGGCAAATTTTAGTGATCATCAAGCTCATATTGCCATGTTTGAGCCAAAGAAGGTTGCCGATGCCCTTGAAGATCCGGATTGGTTGCTAGCAATGCATGAAGAGCTCAATAATTTCGAGCGCAACAAAGTTTGGAAGCTAGTTGAGAAGCCAAACATGATTAAGTATACCGACAGTCAGTTCAGGATCATTATTAAGCAGGTTGATCTATCACATTTTGAGCTCATGCAATTTTCTTTGGAATTTAGTTTGCCTTTTTTAATTGTTTTTGTTATTACTCATAATTTTTCCCATCACTTAGGAGTACTATTTTATTCTTCCACATGCAGACTAAACAATGCTTGGATATTTTTTGTTGGGCCTGGCTACGCAGTGCGCGGTCTCGATTTAGTCTTACGCGGTGCTCACTTTCAGACAGCTGCGCGTTGACCACTTGGCTCCCATCGTGCGTTCAGTGCATAATAATTAGCCCATCTCGTGACTGATCCATCTCTCTCTCTCTCTTCTTTCATCTTTGCTGCCACCACTGCTTGTGCTAGCACGTCACGGCGGCACAAAATTGAGAAGTTTATCTCGCTTCAAAATTACTTCCCAGAATTGAACAATATCAAGTTGATCGCCAGTACATCCAAGAATCCTCACACAACATCTAGCCAAAAATTACATCCTGATTTGTTAACCAAACAAACAAAATCTACACCCTAGCTGCGAGCAGATCCAGTCTATGATACCATGTACCCCAATCGTGACATCCTAACTAGTCATCAAAAATTACATCCTACTGGATGCTAATTTTAGTCTAAGACTTGGGGTACAAATTCAGTATATATATCAACTTACATCATACTGGGTGACACGAAAACTTCATTTGGCTGCTGGAAAATTACATTCTTTTACTATACATAAGTTACAACCATGTTAGGAAAAATAACAATAGAAATGATGGACAACTAATAGCCCAGGGTCACTATCTGCAAGAAGATAGTGAGGTTGTTAGTATCTTCTGGTAGATATACACATGAAAAGATGTAAAAACAAAAAAAATGGAGACTTAAAAATAGAACCAGTGAAAAATCTTCTGGTCATAACTAACAACTTGTGCATAGACAAGGGGAAAAGATCATAAAACGTGGAACTATAGAAGTAATTTGCAGTAAAAATGCATGCAGATGTGGCCTGTGATATATGAATATATCCAAGGTTCACATCGAAAAAGATGACGAACAAAACATGTAGATGTAGTTTCGTGGTAACTTTACGAACACAAAAGTGAATTCAGGGCCACACTTATGCAAGAAAAGTTTATGTCGCAACTACCATGGCAGAAAACATATAACCAGCTTCACGATGTCTCCCGAGAACCCAGTAGAAATTGTGGTTAGATGTCCGTGAAGGTTGAGGAAATAATGAAGAGTAATCAGTACTCTCACCAAACAAAGAAACATATGCTGCATACCAAAGTTACATTCCCAATGTAGAAATTTACATGAAAGTACCAGGCTATGGTGAAAAAAACCTCTGCATAGAAAAATTACATTCCAAGGACAAGAATTTAGGTTGAGGCGCTTTGTTTATGGTGAACATACATACAAAATTACATTCTACATAGGAAGAACCTACATGGGAAGTAATGTATAGCGGGAAAAAAGTGAGGGATGTGATAATCACATTTGCAGAAAGAATCTCAAGTTATTCCACCAACAAAAAAACCCCATACTTCCTATATTTTAAATCCATATAACAAAAGGCTTTATGGATGTAAAGCGCTGCAAAAGATACATCTGCACATACTAATTATATACAAAAAGTACATCCATAAAGCACTTGAATATCTACCTCTATAACCTTATGGAAACTTTGTAGTATAAATATACATCCTATGTGTAAGAAAACACTACAACCATATGAACAAGATGTACTTATTGTCCAAATATTACATCCTATGATTATACAGTAAACCCAGTAAATTTATCATAAAAAAATCAGGTGTACAAAACATACATCCAATGTGTAGAATGTTACATACAATAGTCAATATTTTATGAGTTTGTTACATCCATAAATCACTTGAATATCTACTGTATAACCTTATGGAAACTTTGAAGTATAAAAATACATCCTATTGAACATGATGTATTTATTGTACAAAATTTACAACCTATGATTATACAGTAATCCCCAATGTATAATATGATAAAAACTTCAGATGTAAAAACATAGATCCCGTGTGTCGAATATTACATACAATACTAATGATTTTATCGGTTGTTACGTCCATTAGCAAAGAACATCCATAGTACACCCATGGTTTGTTACATCGTATCAGTACACAAAATAGTACATCCACAATGCGTTTTAAGAACCAAAAGAATACTCAGATGAGCTGTAAAAACATTCTTCAGCATGGTTTCTTCCCTAATTTTCAATATAAACTACATACTGTTTGAACAAAAAATTCAGAGAACTCTACTGTGTATCTCCACACAATAAATTACAAAATACATAGTCTGGTTCGGATCACATGTATGTAAGTATTGAGCCAAAACCACATGGGATACTACAAATCAAACCATTGTCTATTCTAAAACAGCGAAACTGAACTTACGGAAGATGAACCCCTATCAGCACCTCCGTGACTACTAGACCAGCACCACCGTGACCAAACTGTGGGGCAAATCAAATGTGCGTCCAGCAAAACACCAGAGGCGAGTACTTTCAAAAAAAAAAACACAAGAGGCGAGCAACAACGTTGGAGAAACGAGCGAGATTGAAGCACTCACCAGCTCAAAAAGTCGACACAAGTGCGCCGTGGATTGGACCCAGCACCACGCCGTCGATGATCTCTCGCCGAAACCTCCCAGTCGGACCACCTGCCTCGAACACGTCGATTGGCCAGGCTGCGCTGCCGATTCTCCTTCACGGACACCTCTCACGACGGCCGCCCACCTCAGACGTGTCGATTCGCGGGGCCGCGCCGCCGATGCTCCTTCACCGGCCCACTCACGACTGTCATCCTCCTCGGACGCGTCGATTCGCGGATCCGCGCCGCCGAAGGACCCTACTCGGTCCTCACCACGGTCAGCCGTCACCTCGGACGCATCGTTGCACGCGTCCCCGCAGTCAACGCTCTTCCACCGTTGCTCACACAAACCAGGACAACTGTGCCCCGCGGCTTCTCGCCGGACCGTTCGCCGCCGACAAGACATATTTAGTGGTGGAGAGTGGAGACCGAAGAGGAGATCGATGCGGGGGAGAGAGGAGAGGGGAATGGGGACGAGCTCGACTCCAGAAATTCTAACAGACGAAGAGAGAGAAAGAGCTGTCGTCTTTTGGACGCTTGCGCCGCTTCGTCCAGGCCGCTCGATCGCGATCGGACGCGCGCGAGACGTGAGCACCGTGTAATACAAGGACGAGCCCAGGCAATAATTAGATTTCGCGTTTTTTGTTTTGTTTGAGCCTGCGGAGGTGGGCGCTGGACAAGCGGCGTTTGTGTCGCGTTCGCGTCCAAGAACAAATCTGGATCCCGTCGTTCGCGACCAAGAAAAAAAGACTTGTCTTTTTTCTTTCCCTGTCGGATTCTCCCCTGTCGCTCGCGATGCTGAATCAATTTCTCGGTAATCTCTGAGCTCGTATCACTCGTCCGACACTCCCCAGATCCGATCTCATGCGATCCACCTCTTGACTGCGTTCCTCGATTCATCAATGGCGCGCGTCGATGCCGTCCGGTCGGGCTCCTCCTCCTCCTGGTGCTCCGCCACCACCGTAGCCGTCTTCGTCGGCCTCTGCCTGGTCGGGGTCTGGATGGCCTCCTCCGCGCTCGTCTCCCCCGCCGAGTTCTCCCCGTTCCAGCCGGCGCCATTGTGGGCCGGAGACGCAGCCCCGGCGGAGGGAAACGCAGCCGCCGACGTCGTCGTCGTCAGCGAAGATGAGAAGGACGCCGTGGCAGAGCCGACAGAGAGGGCAAATAGCCCGCCTGATGAACAAACCAAGGTGGAGAAGCCCGGTGGGGAACAAATTGCGACAGAGCTGAAGCAGGACCAAGATCAGGAGCCGGAGTCGAAGAGGGACGCCGAGGTGTTCCCGGACGCGAGCCAGGCGGAGCTGCTCAACCAGACGGCCACGGATCGGCCGCTGCCGTGGCGCACGCAGGCCGCCATGTCTGACATTGACACCAACGACAAGGAGCAGGCCAACACCACCACCGCCCACGACTGGAGGCTCTGCGACACCGAGGCCGGGGCGGACTACATCCCGTGCCTCGACAACGTGGAGGTCATCAGGAAGCTGCAGCACGACGAGCACTACGAGCACCGTGAGCGGCATTGCCCCCAGGAGAACCCGACGTGCCTCGTCCCGCTGCCCAAGGGGTACCGGAGCCCGATCAGATGGCCCAAGAGCAGGGATCAGGTTGGAGAAATTTCTTTCTCTGTGTGTTGATGCATGAGTTCAGTAGCTATCTTCAGACAAATATGGTTTGTTTGTTTGTTTACCTGGCGTCTTGTTACTGTTGGTGCAGATATGGTACAGCAATGTGCCTCACACTCAGCTGGTGGAGTTCAAGGGGCACCAGAACTGGGTCAATATCTCCGGGGAGCACCTCATATTTCCAGGAGGCGGGACTCAGTTCAAGTACGGCGCGCTGCATTACATCGATTTCATTCAGGAGGTATCACTTCTACTGCTACCCTTCATTAGACATTGTGTCTGACCATATGTGCAGAAAATTATTGCAACAACACATTCAGAATAACCATGCTTCTCTACGTCTACATGTTGCCCTACCAAATGTAGTATATCAGAATTCCTTGTGCTAGCCACAATGTAGTTAACACTGAGGTTCTCTGTCTACACACAGGCAAAGAAAGATGTGGCATGGGGAAAACGGACCCGCGTGATTCTAGACGTGGGATGCGGAGTCGCGAGCTTTGGAGGCTATCTGTTCGACAGAGATGTGCTTACCATGTCCTTTGCACCGAAAGATGAGCATGAGGCTCAGGTGCAGTTTGCTCTCGAGAGAGGAATCCCTGCTATATCGGCGGTTATGGGCACCAAAAGGCTCCCGTTTCCCAGCGGGGTCTTCGATGCTGTTCATTGTGCACGCTGCAGGGTACCATGGCATATTGAAGGTACGTACACGCTCTTTCGCAACAAGCCTCTTCTTGTGCCTTTGGCAAGTTGAATTGTGAGTGTTATCTGGCTGGCAGGTGGTAAGCTCTTGCTAGAATTGAACAGAGTGTTACGGCCTGGTGGATACTTTGTGTGGTCTGCGACTCCTGTGTACCAGAAACAGCCGGAAGATGTCGAGATATGGGAAGGTAAATTAGTTGATGATTACAACATTTTTGTTTCGGCATTTGTTGCTCTCGGCTTCCATGTCAACTCACTGTTGCAATGATATGGAAATAATCTATCGAATATCTTATTTGCTTTGCACTTTGCCAGCGATGTCTGCTCTAACAAGGTCGATGTGCTGGAAATTGGTGAATAAAGTAAAGGAGAGGATAAATCGAAAGGGTATAGCAATTTTCCAAAAACCAATGGACAACCGCTGCTACGACGCAAGATCTGCTGCAGACCCTCCATTGTGTGGACAATATGATAATCCTGATGCTGTCTGGTAAGTGTTTTTATTCTCGAAGGTTGTATATGTATATCTTTGATTTAAATATATTCTCTTGTACCTAATTTTAGGATATTCTCTTGTTGCCCTCCAGGAATGTTTCATTGCAGTCTTGTATTCATAAATTGCCCGCAGACCGTGCCATCCGTGGTTCACGGTGGCCGGAGGAATGGCCATTGAGGGTGGAAAGACCACCTTACTGGCTGAAAAGCTCGGAGGCTGGAGTTTATGGAAAGCCTGCTCCGGAGGATTTTCAAGCAGACTACGAGCACTGGAAGCGAGTTGTACGCAATTCTTATATGGAAGGCTTCGGTATCGATTGGTCTGCTGTCAGAAACGTCATGGACATGAAAGCTGTATACGGAGGGTAAGAACACGACACATTATTGTTTTTTTCTAGCACCGAAAAGAATGAAAATCCTGACACCCATGTTAGCTAACTGTTCTCCGCAAGTCTCAGAGCAGAAATACTCATCATACTACACTTTATGACATGATTCCTGGCACCCGCTTCCTGATGCAGGTTCGCAGCGGCTTTGCGGAACATGAAGGTATGGGTAATGAATGTAGTTCCGATTGATTCGCCCGACACGCTCCCGATTATATACGAGCGCGGGCTGTTTGGACTCTACCATGACTGGTGCGAGTCGTTTAGCACCTACCCGAGAAGTTACGATCTCGTGCACGCAAACCATCTCTTCTCCATGGTTAAGAAGAGGTAATGTGGTTGACAGGACACGAAAGCTGTCGTGAATGAGCAAACGTCTTAACAAATATATGCACGAGGAACATTTTACAATCTTGGTGGACAAAATAAGACTTGAAATGTTGCGCTGTTGTAGGTGTGAACTGTTGGGTGTGATTGTGGAGGTGGACCGGATAGTGAGGCCGGGAGGGCGGCTAATCGTGAGGGATGATATGGAGACAATCAGCGAGGTGGAGTCGATTGTCAAGTCGCTGCACTGGGAGGTCCGGCTGTCCTACTCCCAGGACAAGGAGGGCCTTCTATTTGTGCAGAAGACCACGTGGCGACCAAGCCCTTCTTCCAGCTGACTGAAACTAAAAAGGCTTTCCACGATTCATTGGCATATAATATATATATATATATACATTATTTTTACTACAAGTACATATATATAGTATACATTTTTGTTGTGTAGAAGAAGGTTGATCCAGTCTAGCGTAGCATACGATGATTATATTGTTACGGGCGAATTTTTTTTTTGTTGAATTAACAGAGGAGACAATGTATGTAATATCTGTATGTAATACATAATGATTGTTCATGTTAAGAGTGAGCAGGCACAACAAGATTGAGCTTGGATCACATTCTTTGCTGATTAATAAGATGCAATTTTTTTCCTGATGATGACTGGTCTCAAATAATCTGTAAAATTCAAAATGTGCTGCAGTTTTATAACCAAATTAACAATTTGGAAAACGGAAGGATCAAGATTTTTTTATTTTCAGGAACCAAGAATTTGGATACCAAATTACATGTCTCAAATCATTACTTATTAATGTGCTGCAGTTTTATCCCCGTCGCACTTCCATGCCGACCCGCGGGTCATCTTCGTGGGTCCTCGCATGACCACCAGGGGTTCTCCGTCGAGCACGCCTGCCTCGATGCCTTCCGCCTTGGATTGCCTTTGACCAGGTTGTGTTTTGTTTTTGCAGAGATTTGCAAGGTAACCACGAACCAGAAACCTGGTAACTGTCACTCATCTTATAGCTACGACATGTATGGTGGTAAAAAGGAAATAATGTGCTAAATGATCGGGTAGCTGGAAGGGCATGTACAATGGTAGGGAAGACGGGTCTTCTCTTAGACCTCCACATCATTTGAAGAAGTCAATAAATATCGGTCGTACAATGCATTATCTCTTATTGTTATCTCTAACAATTAATGAGAATTAACTAAATTTAGTATGAAATTGCCTTAATAAGAGAAGACATATGGTACAATGGATAAAATAGCCTTCTCTTAATATTTAAGAGATCATCCGTTAGCTAAGAGAAGACAACCCTCTCTTTCCTCATTCTCTCCTCCAACTAAGCAAAAATCCAACGTGGCATCTCTAAGATAAGGCTGACATCACCCCATTGTACATGCCCGAATAACCTAGTGATTATCACAGAACAAACTGGCTACATACCATCACCGAATAACCGGGGATGGCTGGGGTGTGTTACAACAACTTTCTCCCAGGCTTGGCCGGCACTTAAACTCATAGTACCTCTCTAACATTTTTATTAGATGTGATACCGATTCGTCATGCTTTTGTCTAACCGATGTAAGATGGGGTAATTTTAACTCGTTCTCTCCGGCAAAGAAGTATTCATGGATTTTTTTCTCCAGGTGCAACCAAGCATGAAATTAGGGTCTAAAGCGGAAAATCACGAAAACCTGTTAGAGATAATCAGAACATGTGAAATTTAAGATGTTCTTCGATCACAACGTGATACACAAGACAGCAAACCGACTCCTTTTAAGACCCAAACCCAGTTCCTCGAGAGGGACCCCATCAAAGGTTCCATTGACTATTGGCTGAAGTCGTACGGCCTAACCACTACACGAAGTCGCTGAATAATGTAAGCACATACAAGGATTTGAGAGTAAAAAATAGATTGTATTCATATGTGTTAATTGTTTGCTTAATTTCAATCGACCATCAACTATCATATATATATATTAGACAACTGGACTTCCCGTACAATTCTTCGACAACTCTACACGTTACAAAGTTGGTATATGAGCCGAATGACAACTCTAAACTAGGAAGCTCTCCTCTGGCTTCCTACTGTACACGTACTCCAATTGCCGGCATGAATCCATTCAAGAGTCGACTTTGTACTTCCATGTTGAAGTCCGTCTTTCCTCTTACTTGCTCCTAACTCGGCTACGATATGGGTTTTTAGCATCATCCGACCCATATCTGGCTCCACATGACTTATGATTATGTGTAGTGCCTTCAGGTCTGAGTCGGATTGCCGTCCGGCTCCTCCTGGATCGTACCAAAACGAGACGCGTCCGCCTGATCCTTAGTCGCCTGCTTATGTCGGCTTCCACTACAAGAAATATGTCAACTAGTGACCTTCTGTCAGTGACCCTAAAAGTATTGGTCATAGATCTGTGACCATTTCGAACCACTTGGTCATAAGCTGCTTTGGAGGGTCCAAACCCGAAAACATAATGACCAAATTTGTGACAAAGGTCATAGTCACATTGCATGAATTGGTCATAATGCAGACGGCAGTAAACTTCGACCTTTTTTCTATCCGATTACGACCAAATTAAATTGTCATACTCCCTAATTTGTGATGCGTTGAGATGACGGGGCGGCCGCGTTGAGATGACGGGGCGGCCACCTTATATGTGTCACGTCCATTTGTCAATTTTCGCCTATGTGTCACATCCATGTGTCAATTTAAACCTACCGCTGACAGGTGGGACCCACATATCGGACCTTCCATGTGGGGCCGGCCCTACTGACCAGTGGGACCCCACTCTACGCCATACACATACAATCTAAATGAATAATAACTGGCAAAAGGGAAGGTCGGGGACTCGAACCGGCGACCTCCATCGACTACCTGGCAACTCGTACCACCAGGACAACATAATCTTTGTGTCATCAACCCGCAGTTGCGCCTTTTATCCTATATATTATGTCGCAAGGCCTGTTTCGGCTGTGCCGGCGTGGTGAGGAGAATGACCCGGTTTAACTGAGCTGCTGGGCTGGCCGTCTCGGCACAGCGGGATCTGTCTTTTTTTTTGTTCTTTCTTTTTTCTTTTTCTGTTTTCTTTTATTACTTTTGATTTTGAACTTCAATTTCAACCAAATAAATTTTCAAACATGTGTAAAGGTGTCCTATGTCATTATATACTATTAGGTACTGTTTTTAGTCAAAATACACCTAAGGTTATTTTTTATGTAAGGTTTGGACTAATTTTAAATAAAACGGTCAATCCGGTCGACACGACCGTTCTTCGCTAGGTGTTGAATCTTGCGAAAATCTTGATGTATCTCTGATAAAATATATACTTGCGTACCTAAATATGATATTTTTAATCAGGATCAAACTACGGAGCACGTGCAGTTCAAATTTGACCCGCTTCCTACCGAATCGGCAGAAATTTGTCTTTTTACGAGAGGTGGATAGAGACCTTTTGAAACACAAAATTTGGTTATTTGACATTAAATATGGTCTAATATTTTTATAAATTGTTTTGGTTCAAATTTGTAACATATTTTTGGTAGGTGCTTGACGAAAAAACCCTTTTTTTGCACTCGGAGAATAAAAAATAATTGTTTTGTCTAGAGAAAATGAAAGGTTTCTTTGGCAACATTGTTCTCCATTCGATGATGCACAATTGTATATAATATTGACACATTTAAACAAACTACGCCATGAATGTCATCATAACATTAGTCATTTGGCCTGAAAGTCATGAATCTTCGTTCATGGTAGCTCATTTCTGATTACACTTTTTCAAGATATTTGCCGAATTCCAAGTTTATTATTTTTCCTCAAAACTATGTCACATATAATGACACATTGCGAAGGATTTCCACTTTTTTTGATTTTGTTTTAATTCTTTATGCCGATTTCAAAATGCGATCAAAATGATCGACACGACCGTTCATTTCTAAGGGTTGAATCTTGCAAAACTCTTCGTGTATCTCTGATAAAATATATACTTTTGTACCTAAATGATTTTTGCAAAAATATCATGAGCAAACTACGAAGCACATGCAATTCAAATTTGACCCGCTTCCTACCGAATCGGCAGAAATTTGTCTTTTTTACGAGAGGTAGATAGAAACCTTTTGACACGGAAAAATTTGGTTATTTGTACATTAAATGTGGTCTAATATTTTTAGAAATTGGTGTGGTTCAAATTTGTAACATATTTTTGGTAGGTGCTTCACCAAAAAACCCATTTTGGCACTTGAAAATAAAAAACTATTGTTTTGTCTAGAGAAAATGAAAACTTTCTTCGGTAACATTGTTCTCCATTCGATGATGCACACTTGTATATAATATGGACATATATAAACAAACTACGCCATGAATTTCATCATAACATTAGTCATTTGGCCTGAAAGTCATGAATCTTCGGTCATGGTAGCTCATTTTTTAGAACACTTTTTCAAGATATTTGCCGAATTCCAAGTTTATTATTTTTCCCCAAAACTATGTCACATATAATGACACGTTGCGAAGGATTTCCACTTTTTTGATTTTTTTGAATTCTTTATGCCGATTTCAAAATGCGGTCAAAATTGACGACACGACCATTCATTGCTAGGGGTTGAATCTTGCGAAACTCTTCGTGTATCTCTGATAAAATAGATACTTGTGTACCTAAAAATGATTTTTTCAAAAAATCATGAGCAAACTACGAAGCACATGTAGTTCAAATTTGACCCGCTTCCTACCGAATCTGCAGAAATTTGTCTTTTTTACGAGAGGTGGATAGAAACCTTTTGACACCGAAATTTTTGGTTACATTAAATGTGGTCTAATATTTTTTGAAAATTGGTGTGGTTCAAATTTGTAACATATTGTTGCTAGGTACTTCACAAAAAATTCCCCTAGAGCAAAACCCTAAAAATGATAGCCTAAATTTCCCTCCCACAACAAATTTTCCTCTCAGAACCCCATTTTTTTTGAACCAAGCGGCAAATGTCCCGCTTACCCAATTTTGAAGTGAAATGACTGGAATAGACACATAAATTCGAGCACGCCGCACCCAGCCAGGGGAAATTCTTAATTCTACTATAGTACCAAATATAATCCTTCACGCGAAGCGATCGTCCTTCATCCCCTTACTTTCCCGAACCCTAGCCTCCAGCGCCATCCTTTTCCATGCTCGCGCGATCTAGATCCGCCCCGCCCTTCTCGAATCGATCCATGGCGTGTAGGATCCTTCCCACGACAACGATCCAAGGGACCCCAACCCTAAATCCCCTCGACGCTATAGCTGACCAACCGGGCTGCCCGGCCGGGCACGGCACGGCCCATGGAAGGCACGGGCCAACTGAGGCACGGCCCATTAGGCACGATTGCTATTCGTGCCGTGCCGGGCCGGCCTGCGTGCCTCAGCCTCATGGCCGGGACGGCCCACTGGCACTATTGAGGCCCGACGGGCCGGGATTTGGCCCGATTACAGCCCGAAAATAGGTAAAAATTGTTATAAATTCAGAAAAATAGAAAAATAGCTATAACATTAATTTTTTTAAAAACTAATATTGCCGGGCCAGCCCGCGTGCCTCAAATCGGAGGCCGGCCCGGGTACTAACGGGCCCGTGTCGCGGCATGGCTCGATTAATACCGTGCCTAGCCAATTTCATTTCAGTAATTTAGGAAGTGGGGGAATGGGGCACAGAACCTTCAGGCACTTGTGTGGGGCTGTGGCTGATGAAGGTTGCCCTTTGGGGCCTATGCGGTAACTCCACCAGATGCAGCAGCAGCACCTCCCACCGTCACGGCACCAGCAACATCACTAATTATCACCTACATGACATGTCAGATCAACATTACAAATTTTTTTAGCTAAGACAAAAGCAACAAATTAGCTTCTGGTTATTGGCTATTTCACAAAAGGAGAAGAAATATGGAAGTGCATCCCTACTTGTAGCCAGCCCTTGCTAGTACACAGTAAAGATAACACCAAATCAAAACAGACAAAGAGACAAAGAGATTCTACTAGCAGTACAAACATAGCTGCATGCTCTGGAAGTAAATGGCTTATGTTACTTCCGGAACACAAGCACAAAGCTTCAGAAAAAATAGTGCCTTGCTTGTAGGACTCGAATGGAAGTTTTTCATGAAAAGACAAGACGAGACAAACTAAACAACACATAACAACGCTGCCGTATCACGAAATGATAAAGGAAAAGCATGGTCAGACTCTGGACTTGACCGTGGCATTATAGATTGCATGATTAGCATGGGCTGTAGTTGAAGAAGATCCGGCCCATCGTCATTGACGCTGGCTGTTGTAGGTACTCGTCCATGTAGAGTCATGCAACCAAAAGGGATAACTGTGAGATAACAATTGAATGAACTAACAACTTGCTAGTACAAATATAGCAGCTGGAGCAAAACTACATTTGGTCACAATCATTGTACTACTTGTTAGCTGGGGATATTATGAAATAACTTGGAAGTGGGAAACATATAAAAGACAAATCTGGCATTCCACAAAGGCATCACATCTAGTGCCCTATACTGAATCATAGTTATGGAGCAAAGGAACATTTGCATTATCATATTTGGTTGTACATAGCAAAGATCACTAGACCTATCATTCAGATAATTGAAGTGTGAACAAACCAATTCATTATATTACACGAGAGATGAGATGCATCGGTTTTGACCAACGACTGCCAATGCATGTGGCACACCGAGGTGGAGAAAGCAAGGCAAGTAACCCCTTTAGAACTATGAACTTGAGCATATATCATGAGCAAAAGAAAAAGGTAACTGTGTCCAACAATGGCAGTCAGATACTTAACAATAATGAAAGGTTCCTTTAACTAGTTTGAAGCTGGGGGTACATCTTCAAGTCAGTTCACTAGCAGCTTCACCAAGAACAGTTGATTAGCTACAATTATGGATAGGCCAAAACAGGAGGGTACTGCTATTTCTAATGAGCACGAGCATATAAGACAACACCAATGGACTATTGTGTTGGGGACACCATAGTTTGCTCGTATAGGAACACCGTCTAACCAGATCAAGTTAACTACACTCTGTAAGTGCACAGTACTGCTTGCCTCCATCAAATCACATGGTAATGCAGGACTAGTGCAGCTAAAGGATGATGAACAAGGAGGGGAACAAAGGAACATCAATTCACAGCGATACAGGATCCGTGCGATGAGCAGGAAGGGAACAAGGAGCTCACGGGTGGGCTGTTGTAGGCCTCGGAGGAGAACCCTGCAAGCACGACGGCGAGGTTGAGGTCGAACTGCGGATGCGGCTGCTCCTCATCCCCGACCGAGCCCTCGCCGGTGCTTTTCGAACCAGGCTACTTCACTGCGGGCTGGCCGCCGCCGCGAGAGAGAACAGAGAAAGGGGACGGATTTAATGCATCTAGGGTTTCTGGCGACGGCGACACGCTGGTTTTATTCCAGATGTGCGCGCTCCTGGCCGTCAGATCGGCATCCGACGGCTCGGCGTCTTCCAGCCGTGGTCCAATGGGCCTAAACACCCAGAAGGGATGGAGAAGAGCTGGGCTGCACCAGTTTTGGCCCAGTTCGACAGAATAGTTATCACAGAAAAAAACGTGAACTCCTTCTCGTTGTTGTCAAGCACCTACCAAATATTTGTTATAAAATTTGATCACACAAGTTTTAAAATATATTAGACCATATTTTATAAACAAATAACCAAATGTTCTATGTCGGACCAAATGATTTTTTTTGAATTAGTTGTGCCTAACCCTAACCCTAAACCATGACCGTAAAGCCTAACCCTAAACCCAAACCTAACCGTATGGTGGGTCCTGTTTGCAGCTCGGTGGTGGGTCCCACGTACACTTGGAACCAAGTGGCGGGTCCCACGTGTCAGTATGCAGTGGGTCCTGCTCATCAGGTGGTGGCGGGTCCCATTTGTTAGTACGTGGTTGGTCCCGCATGTCAAAGGCGGGTCCCGCGTGTCAGTGGGGTCCGTATGGTAGTCAGTGGTGGGTCCTATATGCACCTCGGTGGTGGTCCCATGTGTCAGGCTAGGGCTGTCAGCGTTATGACCAATTCGTGTAATGAAACTATGACCTTTCTGACCAAATTGGTCATTATGTTTTTGGGTCTGGACCCTGCAAAACAGCCTACGACCAATTAATTCGAAATGGTCATAGATCTATGACCAATTGTTTGAGGGTCATTATGAGAAAGTCATAAATCAACACATTTCTTGTAGTGGTTGGGTTGACCTTCTTGCCTCTCACCGGACAGTGGATGCCACCTCGTCATTTGTGCTCGACATTTGAGATGCTGTAGGGTTAGAATATGCAGCCACCCTAACAAGGGGATGGCAACGGTGGCGGGTTGACCTAGTACCACAGAGTGAGAGTGAGGGAGAGAAAAGACACCATGCAAGAAGATTGCATTTTATAAATTTTCTTCATTTTCTTCGACAATATTGAAATAAAAACCAGATGGTGACAAAAATTTGGAAACTCCTTAATTTTTTTCTTCAAAAGTTTACTCTTAAAAACCCAAATATATATAAAGATACTGTTTTATTTTATTTGTTTTTGAGTGTTTTTCGAAAAACCACTCGAGCTGATCCCGTGACGTCATCCGAAAAAGCCAAGTATGTCAAGTGATTCTTGTTTGCCGAGTGCAACACTCGACAAACCGATGAATATATAGAGTGCCCGCTTTTTGCCTAGTGTTTATCGACGGTACTCATCAATGTCGCATGTTTGGCGAGTGCAGCAACTACTCGGCAAGGAGGACGTTTCCTGTATATAGATTTCAAGATAAATTTCATCTCGATCTCCCATGTCAGTTATTAGTGTTACCACAAATGTTGTCACGTTTGTATTGTCGATTACGCATGCACAAGGCGGAAGTAAGAGTATACAAGTTAGTCTAGCGTGGAAACAAATAATGATAGCTGGGTCATGAAACTTCCGTAGATCAAAGGATATAAAATGATTGAGGCAAACTCTAATATACAGTTTATGTACGTAATGCTTTATCTAGACCCGACATGCTAAAGTATATGTGTCTAAAGTTTATATGATTAATTCCCTCGTAGTGGGTTGAAATATTTTGGAGGAAATACTATTTTTGTTGCATTTTAACGTATATAACATGACTTGTAGAACGTACGTGCACTTACTATGAATAGCATGCACAAAAACTGGAAAGAAATACGATGGTTGTAGATGCCCGTGCGCCAAGAAATCTTGTGCCCTTTCCATATATATTATTAATTCTAGCCATGCATGATTTTATTTTTCTTACAAATAAATTGGAAGGAATCAACACCGATTTTCGTTATTTGAAAAAACAAAAATCACTCATACGGAAAGAGCAGAAAAACTGGAAAGGAATCATCATCATATCAATCTTGTTTTTTTTTTTGGAAAGGGCTCTCACTCGTAAGGAATGTGCAATATTTCTTGGAGGGTGCGTCAACAAAAAAATGGCAAGAAATATGGTCGGCATGTTTGCCTAAACCCTCGATAAATAGGACCATTGCCAAGAGGCAGATCGTACAACATCCATCCATCCAGTTCCTTCTTCGATCTACTCCAGCCATGATGGGCATGCACGGGCACGAGGGACCTTCTCGTCGGTGGCCGTCGCGGTACCACCACCGCGACAACGACCCGCCGCCGCCGCCCAACGGGTCCACGTCGGTGAACTGCATCTTCCGCCTCTGCGCCTTCGCGCTCGCCATCGTGTCGGCCGCCGTCATGGCCGCCTCGAGCGAGTGCGTCACCCGCTCCGGCCCGGGCGCCGGTGACGTTGTCACCTTCACCTATACCCACTTCCGCGGCTTTGTGTTCCTCGTCGGCTGCACCATCACCGCCGCCATCCTCGAGGCCGTGGCCGTCTACCTGCAGGTCAGCATCTCCATCGCCGCAGCCGCTGCCGACGACGACAAGACTGTCTCGGAGATGGAGGACGAGGAGGAGAAGGGCATCGGTGCCGCCGGGATCACGCTCGTGCTGCTGGACATGCTCGTGCCGGCGCTGCTCTTCCTCGCGACGGGGACTGCGTACGCCACCGCCGAGGACTTCAGCGACCAGATCGGCGCCTGCACGCGCTTCTCCACGCAGGTGGGCCAGGCCAAGAGCCTCTCGCTCGCGGCCTGCGCCGCCGTCATGCTCGCCGGCGTCGCCAAGGCCGTGCCGCTCCCCTTCAACGTGCCGCCCGTCCTAGCTTGATCATCTCCATGCATGCCATCAACTATACGTGGGCTTTTATTTAGTTTTTACGCACAACTTCTTTTAGTCCAAAGTCGAAAGTTATTACTATGATATATTGTAGACTCCAAGTTAATATGTTCTGTTAGTTCAAACTGCAAGCACATTGTCTGAAGTTTGATACTGGAAACATCTGGTTTTCAATGGTAGAGATCGGTCATTGACAGGCTGAGCGATGGAAGAAAAAAAAGCGCAACATACAACCAGCTAATTCTAAGAGCAATATGCTATGCAATACAAGATCAACCTTCTTCTACACAATTTTTTTATAATCATATCATAGACTCCACACAAGTAAAGCGATGAAACCACCACTTGCGAAATTTTCTTTGAATAGCGATGAAACCACCGCTTGTGAAATTTTCTTTGAATAGCGATGAAACCACCACTTGTGATGCTGATGTCGTTGAAATGACCATGGCCCATTGGCTCGAAACACTGGCGCCGTCGACACAGCCATGGCCCAACAGGAAACCTGCAAGGACTTGCCTTGTGATTTTTTCCTGCTAGGAAACACCACACGTATTTTGCAGGGCGCATGGTAGCCAAAAGAAGGGAAATACAAAGGCGAGTCAGTTGTTGTTGTGGAGACGGCATCTCTCAGCCTAGCCCTCCATCTCGGTGAAACCAAGCACACGACAATCACACTCTTACCAACAGTACAAACCCCCAACGCAAGTCCACGATTGGCTCCTCGAGAACTTGCGCAACCGATGCCCAGAACAAGTTGCCGCCTGACTAAACGCCTAACCCCCAAGGTTGCGAAACCTCATCGTCCAGTTCGACGGGTTCTCCCGACCATGGAGTCTTCCACAGATGCGGTGGGGCCTTGACCTGTGAGTCCATCGTAGGGAAGAGAGTAGCGCTCCGTGGGAGGATGTCTAGATAACTTTGTCAGATGAAGAACAAACTAAAACCTCCTGTGGGGTAGTGGTTTTATTTGCCAGTCGGTAAATCCGGTTACCGATCTTTAAACGAGCTTCCCGAGCACCCCGGTAAATGTGTTTACCGGTAAAGAAATCCAGAGTATTTTTGAAAATTTTGTATTTGAACGCCCAAATTTAGATAAATATAACATATTTTCGCTGTCTGTAAAACTCTGAAGACGTAACGCAGTTGTCACGACGCGGTGTTCTCTCCTGCTTGATCCTGTGTTCGAATTTCCTCCAAAATCCATTTTTAAGTATTATTCTATACGTACTCCCTCCATCCTTAAATAAGTGGACATCTAGAAATTTTAAGACAAATTATGGAGTGGAGTAGAAAATGCATTGGAAAGGTGCAATCCACCATCTCTCTCCTCTTTAATTCCCCTACCTTCAATGAGCTAAGTGTATGTAGAAAATGAGGAGACCATGTGTTCAATATTATTGGGCTTGATTCCCATGTGATGAGAGCGAATCATTTTTTCTACCTTAAAATGCATTGGGAAGATAGAATTACACTCTTTTATGGATAAATTTACAATGCTCAACGTCCACTCTTTTGAGGACAAAGGGAGTACTAGATAAAATTCACGTAATGAAAAAAGAAGAGATTGATAAGTTTTGAACATGAGACCTGATAAGGTTAGACAAGACCGAACGGAGGTATACCGATACGCTACAATCAATGTTTTGTTCTGTTGTAGTTTATAACATAAATAGCTGTTCCCGAGAAAATTAGAATCTAAGTTTGATATTTAAATATATTCGGTAACGTCCGGGATGGAAATCCCGAGCCCCCTCGGGATTTTTTGAATTTGGGAACCAAAACCATGGTGTCATGCTTCTCTCATAAAAAGCTGTGCTTCACCCAACCTTTGCATAATTGCATTGAACTCAATATGGAGTATTTGAGGAGGAATAAAGGCAGCAGAAGGTTAAAAATATATTTGGACGTGCATTACGGGAGTAGTTAACGGGGGCACTTATTACGAAGCTAGCAATCAAATAACGAATTAAGGAACCCACAGGAGCGATTATAAGGAAGCAATCAACTAAGGAAACCAACATAATGGAGGCATTCATAACAGATCCCCTTGTTTTCAATCCTACGGCCTAGCGGTGGTCGTGTTAATGAAGATCCTAACAGAATCGCAGTGCGCGCGCGGAAACCATAAAAGATAAAGCGTACGGTGGGATCTGATCTGCATTGACCTAACCGAGATCGACTCCATGCGCGCGTCATGGCTGGGTGCCTGCCATAGCAAAACCACACTAGTAGAAAACAAGCCTTCCGTTTTGGACACTGGGAGGCTTTAGTCCCGGTCACGGCACGAACCGGGACTAAAGGATCCTTTCGTCCCGGTTCGTGCGGCTCGGAGGACGCGCGGGGACCGGGAGGCATCCGTCCCGGTTCTTTGGGACCCTTTTGTCCCGGTTCGTGGTACGAACCGGGACAAAAGGTCCGCACCCGACAGCCCCCGAGGTGGGGTCCGACGCGGGAACCTTTTGTCCCGGTTCGTGTTATAGACCGGGACAAAAGGCTTACCTTTAGTCCCGGTTTGTAATACGAACCGGGACAAAAGGTGTTTTCTCACTATATCACCTTCTTCCTGCCCGAGGAGCTCGAGTTCATCACCATTTTTCTTCTCAAGCTCTTCACAAAGCTCCATTTGATCCATATTTTTTCCACCATTTGTCCACATTAAGTTTGCCCCATCCACCCAAGGCTTCTAATAGGTTAGAAACCTTATCCTCTCGGAGCTCGGATTCATCTCTATCGCTATTTTTGCTCCTCATTTCATTGGTGTTGCATGCTAGGTGTTTGATGAAATGCCTAAGTTAGAATTGCTCAAATTCTAGGCTAGTTGACTTATTGCTAGTTTATTTTTTTATATGCAATTTGATTTCAAATTAAAGTATGATTTGTTGTTTTTAATTAGTGCCGTCCCATTCGTGTCCTTGTCCTCACTGTTGTCGATCGCCCGCGCCGGGCGCCCCGTCGCCGACACCACCTTCGTGAGCTTCTTATTCTTACTTATATGATTTACATTGTTACCTGTATAATTTTTCTTATTTGTATAATTGTTTTTTATATGTATAGTGTCATGGTTTTGATATCCGTCCCCGTCGGCCCTCGTCCGGTCTATGATTCGGATGTGGTATATTATCTTTTATAACTATGTTTTTAATTTCTTTATTTTAACAATTATGCCGACCTAGAGGTCGGTTTGACCGACAAAGGTTTTGAAAAGTTGCTGAAAATAATGAAGAAGGACCTTCCAAAGCATAACGAATTGCCCGCCAGTACATACGAAGCGAAGAAGATTGTCTGCCCTCTAGGATTAGATGTGCAGAAGATACATGCATGCCCTAATGACTGCATCCTCTATCGTGGTGAGGAGTACGAGAATTTGGATGCATGCCCGGTATGCACTGCATTGCGGTACAAGATCAGACGAGATGACCCTGGTGATGTTGAGGGTGAGCGCCCGAGAAAAAGGGTTCCTGCCAAGGTTATGTGGTATGCTCCTATAATACCACGGTTGAAACGTTTGTTTCGAAACAAAGAGCATGCCAGGTTGTTGCGATGGCACAAAGAAGATCGTAAGAAAGACGCGATGTTGAGACACCCCGCTGATGGGTCACAGTGGAGAAAAATCGAGAGAGAGTTCCCGAACTTCGCAGATGACGCAAGGAACTTAAGATTTGGCCTAAGTACAGATGGCATGAATCCTTTTGGAGAGCAGAGCTGTAGTCATAGCACGTGGCCTGTGACTCTATGTATCTATAACCTTCCTCCTTGGTTGTGCATGAAGAGGAAGTTTATTATGATGCCAGTGCTCATCCAAGGCCCGAAGCAACCCGGGAATGACATTGACGTGTACCTTAGGCCTTTGGTTGAAGAACTTTTACAGTTGTGGCGCGAAGAAGGTGTACGTGTGTGGGATGAGTACAAACAGGCGGAATTTGACCTACGAGCGTTGTTGTTCGTAACTATCAATGATTGGCCAGCTCTTAGTAACCTTTCAGGACAGACAAACAAGGGATACAATGCTTGCACGCACTGTTTAGAGGAGACAGATAGTATATATTTGGAGAAGTGTAAGAAGGTTGTGTACCTGGGGCATCGTCGATTTCTTCCGACCAAGCATCCCGTAAAAAAAAAAGGCAAGCATTTCCAAGGTCTGCCCGAGCCTCGGAGGAAGCCTGACCACCGTACTGGTGATGATATATTTGATATGGTCAAGGATCTAGAAGTGATCTTTGGAAAAGGTCCTGGCAGTCAATCTGTTCCGAATGACGGTACCGGACATGCGGCCATGTGGAAGAAGAAATCTATTTTTTGGGAGCTACCCTATTGGAAAGTCCTAGAGGTCCGCTCTTCAATCGAAGTGATGCACGTGACGAAGAATCTTTGCGTGAACCTGCTAGGCTTCCTGGGCGTGTATGGGAAGACAAAGATACACCGGAAGCACGGGAGGACCAACAACGTATGAAAGACCCAAACAACATGCATCCACAGAACAAGATACACCGGAGCAGCTACGCCCTTACCAAGCAGAGAAGGAAATCTTTTTGAATGCCTGAACAGTATCAAGGTCCCGTCTGGCTTCTCGTCGAATATAAAGGGAATAATAAATATGGCTGAGAAAAAATTTCAAAACCTAAAGTCTCATGACTGCCACGTGATTATGACGCAGTTGCTTCCGATTGCACTAAGGGGCCTTCTACCGGAAAATGTTCGAGTACCCATGTGAAGCTATGTGCATTCCTCAATGCAATATCTCAGAAGGTAATCAATCCAGAAAATCTGACACAGTTACAGAACGATGTGGTCCAATGTCTTGTTAGTTTCGAGTTGGTGTTCCCACCATCATTCTTCAATATTATGACGCATCTGCTGGTTCACCTAGTCGAAGAGATTGCCATTCTCGGTCCTGTTTTTCTACACAATATGTTCCCCTTTGAGAGGTTCATGGGAGTTTTAAAGAAATATGTCCATAACCGTGCTAGGCCAGAAGGAAGCATCTCCAAGGGCTATGGAACAGAGGAGGTCATTGAGTTCTGCGTTGACTTTATTCCTGACCTTAAGTCGATTGGTGTTCCACAATCAAGACATGAGGGGAGACTGAGTGGAAAAGGCACGCTAGGAAAGAAAGCAGACATATGCAGGGACGGGCATTCTTTAACTCAGGCACACTACACAGTTCTACAGAGTTCTACCTTGGTGGCCCCGTATATCGAGAAACACAAGAACATATTACGGTCTCAACACCCAGGACAGTCCGACACCTGGATTACACATGAACACATTGATACTTTCGGCGGTTGGTTGCGAACACATCTCATTAATGACAACACTGTTGGAGATCAGCTTTACTTGTTGGCCAGGTCACCATCTTCGACTGTGTTGACTTTCCAAGGGTACGAGATAAATGGAAATACATTTTACACGATCGCCCAAGATAAAAAGAGCAGCAACCAAAACAGTGGTGTCCGGTTTGATGCAATAAACAACAATGGACAAAAGGACACATATTATGGTTACATAGAGCAGATATGGGAACTTGACTATGGACCTTCTTTTAAGGTCCCTTTGTTCCGGTGCAAATGGGTCAAGCTGAATGGAGTGGGGGTTCAGGTAGACAAGCTGTACGGAATGACAACAGTGGATCTCAACAATCTTGGTTACGGAGACGAACCATTCGTCCTAGCCAATGATGTTGCTCAGGTGTTCTATGTGAAGGACATGTCTACCAAACCGAGAAAGATGAAAAATAAGGAAACGAATAAATCATCCGACGAGCCAAAGCGTCACATAGTTCTTTCAGGGAAAAGAAACATCGTGGGAGTGGAGGACAAGACAGACATGTCAGAAGATTACGATAAGTTTGATGAAATTCCCCCCTTCACGGTCAAAACTGACCCAACCATCGTGTTGAATGATGAAGATGCTCCATGGTTACGGTCGGTGCGACCATAAGAAAGCGGCAAGACTTCTCTGATGATCTTCCACCGCTTCCCGCCTTCGTCTTCGTGTAATAATATTTATGTATGAGTGTTCTCAAACATGATGTATTTTTATGAACACTTTGATAATATTTAGTCCGGTGGCTAGAACCGGGACTAAAGGGTCTTTTGGCGCGCACCTTTTCGGTGTCCGAAAAAATACCCTTCAGTCCTGGTTCCAGCCACAAACATGCATCTTGGAAGCACGGACAATGTATTAAACCTTTTATCAAATGCACACGGTTTCCCCGTCATACAGCCCAACGTGGCTCGTGAGTGCCTGCATATCAATGCACCGTTGGGCTGTATGACGGGAATCCGAATGATTTGTATTCGGTCGATGAACTGAAGTATTTTGTAGATAGAACAGCCGCAAGTATTTTGTTGAGGGCTGTGAAGTGAGCAGCAAATCGACCTTCGATCCAAACAGCCCCAAGACTCTCTGATGATCTAACGACCGTCCCAAAAAGTGTTGGGAATGTTGTAGATCATCAGAGAGCCTTGGAGCTGCTTGGATCCGACCGAGGGGCATGGCTACCACTTCCACCACCACCACCACTCGTTGTGTGCCGTTTCGCTGCAGGGACGTCGCTATTTATAGGCGTGTGCTTCTGATCCAACGGCTCACAAGCGCTCTAAAGAAACACACCCCTGATCCAACGGCTCACAAGCGCTTGAAAGAAACACACGATCCGTGTGCTTCTTTAGTCCCGGTTGGTAACACGAACCGGTACTAAAGGCCCTGATCCAACAGCTCACAAGCGCTCGAAGGAAACACACGATCCGTGTGCTTCTGATCCAACGGCTCACAAGCGCTCTAAAGAAACACACCCCTGATCCAACGGCTCACAAGCGCTTGAAAGAAACACACGATCCGTGTGCTTCTTTAGTCCCGGTTGGTAACACAAACCGGTACTAAAGGCCCTGATCACTCTATATATAGGCTTGGCCTCCATTGCCATATCACATCTAAACTCATATCTGCAACCTCATCACTCTTCCATTGTAACAAAATTTTGACTTAGGCGTTTTTGACTTAGGTGTTCTCGGCGACGATGTCCATGTTGGACCAGAGGGGCGATGTGCGGGACTGGGCTCCACCGGGCTGGCACTGGGAGGTGCTACCTTCCGGGACGCGCAGCTTGGTGAGGAATCCGGGTGACATCGTCGACCCGGATCTTCTGTGGTGGCAGTCGCGTGGGCCACGCTCGGTGCAGAGGGAGCCGGCCTCCGAGGAGGTGGTACGTCGCCGTATCAGGGAGGAGGATGAGCACGTCCGTCGCTACATGTATCTATTGGATAGGCAGTATGACAGTAGGTGGTCGTTTCTTCAGAGGGTTCCTTCTCACGTGAGCTATGACCCTGTGAGGGTTCCTTCTCTTTGGATGCGCAGCGCCGGAGGCTCAGCACCCCGTGGCTCAGGAACTTGGAATATGTCCTAGGCAGTACGACAGTTCTGTTGAAAACTTGTTCACAACAAAGAGCTATCTCCTCCTAACATTCTAGGGTTTCTGTCGAAATAACGGGTGTTATGGCCAAATACATGGCATAGTTTGTTTGAATGGGTCCATATTCCACACAAACATGCATCTTGGAAGCACGGACAATGTTGACGAAGGAAGTTTTTTTTTTGAATAAAAAAACCATTTTCCATTTTCCGAGTGTCAGAAATGGTTTTTTTTTGTGAAGGACCTACCAGAAATATGTTGCAAAACTTGGGTGATTCATTTTTTTAATATGCTAGAACATGTTATATGCACAAATAATCAATTTGTTTTCTAAGAAAAGATTTCCATCCACCTCTTTTAAAAATCACAAATTTCTGCCGATTCTGCTGGAAACGGGACAACTTTCTAGACTTAATTATAGTTTCTAGAAATATTTAATTCCATTTTGAAAGATATTGTATTTATAATTTTATAAGTTTAAAACAAAAATTATTGTTTTTTTCTGATAAACAGATCGAAAGATATTGTATTTATAATTTTATAAGTTTAAAACAAAAAAACAGAACAAACTTTTGTTGGCGCCCAAATTTTAATTCTGAAAGAACCTTTCGTCCCGGTTCGTGGCTGGAACCGGGACGAAAGGGTCTTTTGGCGCGCACCTTTTCGGTGTCCGAAAAAATACCCTTCCGTCCCGGTTCCAGCCACCAACCGGGACGAAAGGTCACCCTTTCGTCCCGGTTGGTGGCTGGAACCGGGACGGAAGGGTCTTTCANACCTCTCTTCTCCCCCAATCCTTCTCTCATTCTCTCATTCGCGCTAAATCGCCTAAGGACTTTGGACGGCCAACCGCACGGACGCCGGCAGGCTGCCCAATTTTCCGGCGGCTGCCCTCCTCTTCTCCGCTCGCCGCTCGCCGCCGGCCGCTCGCCGCCGGCCGCCTTCCTCCTCCCCGCTCACCGCCCTTCATCTCCCTCCTCGCCGCTCTCAATCGATCCGCCGGAGCCGCGCGGACGCTCCCTGGCCGCGCTCCTCCCCATCCGCCTGCCGCGCCACCTCTTCTCCCTCGCCTCCTCCGGCCGCCTCCGCCGGTCGAGCCTCCGCCGGCCGAGCCACCATCCCGGTTGGTGCCTCCTCCGCCGGCCTAGAGCCTCCTCCAATCGACCCGAGGTAATTTCATTTTTTTCTTATTCTTTTTTCTTATTATCAGAATTGGTTAGATTAGGTATTTTTTAGTTAGAATTGGTAGCTAAATATTTTCATTCGAATTAGAATTTGTAGTTAATCTAAATATTTTAATTCTTATTCTTAGTTAATTAAAATAAGAATTGCCTAAATAAGAATTGTTTTCTCATTTTTACAATATTTAGCTAATTAAAATATTTAGCTTACCAATTTAAAATATTTAGCTTACCAATTGCCGATTGCACGATTTCGTGATCAAGCCGTGCCCAAGTTCATCGGTGACATCACCATGACGTCATGTGTTCATCATTTAGCAATTGTTAGCTATTTTAAATAATGTTAGCTATTTTAAATAATTAAAATGTTAGCTATTTTGAAATGTTAGCAATTGTGTTAACAATAATTATTAGTGTTAGCAATTGTGTTAGCAATTTGTATTAATTAGTGTTAGCAATTGTTAGCTATTTTAAATAATGTTAGCTATTTTGAATTAATTAGTGTTAGGAATAATGTTAGCTATTTTGTATTAATTAGTGTTTGAAATGTTAACAATTGTGTTAACACTAATTATTAGTGTTAGCAATTGTGTTAGCAATTTGTATTAATTAGTGTTAGCAATTGTTAGCTATTTTAAATAATGTTAGCTATTTTGAATTAATTAGTGTTAGGAATAATGTTAGCTATTGTTTATTCTCACGGTGGAGATTGTTTATTTTGAATAATTAGTGTTAGCAATTATGTTAGCTATTTTAATAATTAGTGTAGAATAAGAATAAGAATAGAATTAAAAGAATAAGAATAAGAATAAGAATGGGTTAATTTTCATTAACCACCCGGTCAATTGTCCTTGCAGAAACTATGGATCACAACAGAGACGAAAATCAGGAGAACATATTGCAAGATATTATCCGCGGTGAAGATGAGTTGGAGTTCACCTCGAGCTTTCTGAACGACTCCGGCGAGGGAGCGCAGATAGAAGCTGAGGCATCCGGTGATGATGGTGACCGGACAATTATTACTACAAACTCCGGCGCGGTATATTAACTAACCCTATATTGACTAAATCCACTATTTGATTCATATATATATATATGCATTAATGATCTTTCTTCTTTTAGCCCTCCGGATCGAGCAAATCTTCTTCTATCCCCAAACGAGGCCCATCCAAAAGGTGTGATAAAGAAGAGAGATACAAGATCGAAGCAGTAGCTCCAGATGGCAGACCGCTGACACGTTTTGTCAAGTTTGTAAGTCAGTGCGGAGTTGTTGTTAGGGACAACGTCCCGATCACCACTCAAGAATGGAATGAGCCGAAGGCGACAGAACGCTCGTCTCTCACTTTTGTTGACGATAGAGTGAAAGACAATCTTTGGACGACGCTAATGGCTAATTTCACGCTTCCTCGTCAAGACGACGACGCTCATCCGTTAGAGGAGGAGGATCCAAATTACGTGGATCCCATAGAGAAAAAGGTCAAGGAGTGGGCACTGAAGAAGATGGCCGAACAATTTGCAAACTGGAAGAAAAGATTGCACAAGGACTTTGTCCTTCAAAAAAAGACTCCGGAGTTCACTGGAGCGTATGAAAAGCTAAGGGATCAGTGGGAGGAATTTGTCAAGTACAAGAAATCTGACGAGGCTAAGAAAAGGTCAGCAACTAATAAGAAAAATGCTTCCAAGAAGGAATATCACCATAGCATGGGGTCAGGTGGCTACAGGGCTATCAAGCCTAAGGTGGAGAGACTTGAGAACGCCCTGCTTGAACAAGGGATAATTCCTGAGACGCTGCGGTGGGCTGATCGGGCAAAACTTTGGTTCTTCGGGCATGGGGGAACGTTGCACCCAGAAACAGGGAAGTGCATCTTTACAAAAGCACAACTTGCAACCCCTCTCGCTGAACTTCAGAAGATAATGAAGGAGGTAGAAGCCGGGGAGTTCGTTCCAAACAGAGAGAAGGACGAGCTGTCACGGGCCCTCGGGAATCCAGAACACAAAGGTCGGACACGAGGCACAGAAGGCTCCGTACCGTGGAAGTATGGATTTCCAGATGACGCTGACAGTTATAGAAGCCGAGGGAGGAAGAAGGCAGAGGAGGCAGATCGGCTGAAGCAGATTGAAGATAGATTAACTAGGCAGCAGCAGATCCTTGATTCACTTACCACCCGGGAAGCTCAGCGGCACGAAGATCCTTCTCAGCAAGATAGCGGCCCACCATCTCAGCGGAAAAGCAGCGTGGCTTCCACGGAGCTCTTTCGGCCAGATATCTCGGCTCGTCGCTACCCCGTGGATGATATCACGGAGAGGGAAAATTGTGAGCTACATGCTCCATTGATGAACATAACCGTGAAGGTGGCGGTCGGCGTAGTCTTAGCTGCTGTAACTAATGGTACTTACCATTCGCGGCCGATTCCAGATGGATATTCTATTGTCTTAGTGGATGAAGTCATGAAAGGATACGAGGATCTGCAGCTTGACTACCCTACGGGTGAAGGCGAGACTGCACTGAGGTATGGTAGAAAAACTACTGTTCTATGGCGGAAGGAACGCATTGTGCTTCCAAATTGGAAGCCAAGGTCACCGTCTCCGCCGCGTCAGCCGTCTCCGCCACCTCAGCCGTCTCCGCCGCGTCAGCCGTCTCCGCCGCGTCAGCCGTCTCCGCCACCCCAGCCGTCTCCGCCGCGACAGCCATCTCCTCCGCAGCGTCAGCCATCTCCTCCGCCGCGTCAGCCGTCTCCACCGCCTCAGCCGTCTCCGCCGTGTCAGGCATCTCCTCCGCAGCCTCAGCCGTCACAGGCTCATAGTCGTGTTCGAAAGCGGAAGAGCACCGCCTGCGCCGCCTCTGCCTCGGGTTCTAGTGGTACAAGTCATCAGAAGAAAGCGAAACCCGCCAAGCCTATCGAGAAATTACCTTACGAAATGACCAAAGAAGAGCTAGATGTGTGGGTTAAAGAGGATGTCAGCCGCCAGTTAGCACCGAAGCGGTCACAAAAGGTCCCACTAGATCCGGTCTTAGTTGAGAGAACACTGAGAAACCTGACGCGACCAACGGCTGAGCAGATTTTACCGGACTACGACCGAACAATTATAAAGGCATGTGATGCTCAGGTGCCGCCCCATGTTCTGAGGGCACGCAATATTCCGAAGCCGAAGGACCGTCCATACGGTCAAGGAGTTCCTCAGCTCGGACAACAGGAGAAGCAATCGTGCGCCCCGCTGAGGGTGTGTTCCGATGTCCCTCGGCCTAAAAAATTAACTAACAAACAAATCAAAAAAGCCGCCGATGAGCTTGGTGTGACCATGGCTGAATACTTGGGCTCGCTAATAGAGTATCCCATTGCTGAGGTGATCACAGACAAGTACAAATACAAGCACGGGGAGCCTTTTGTCAAACCAGAGAAGGTCCCGAACCTTCCAACAAAAATGCGAAGATTGAATGCGTGGTACATGGAAGCAGCAAAGGAAGGGAAAAATTGGATCAACCTGGAGGTTAAAGAAGAGCATTACGGTCGTGGAACTGCCCAGGTCCAGGTTGAATTTGAAGAACTGTTTCAGTTATTCCAACAAGATGCCATCGACAAATCTATCGTCAGTGCCTATTGTCTGTAAGTATTTTTTTTCTGTAACTAAGTCTCTAACTCAGCTCGTTAAACATATTTGTAATTATCCTCACTCTATTATGCAGATTGAAGATTCGAGAATGCAGATTATCTGGAATCTATGACATTGGGTTCGTTGACCCACATGTCATTCATCAGTACAATCTTATACATAAAGAAAAGGAAACGGAGGACCTCTTGGTACTTGCGTTAAGGAAGCAAGAAACTAAAACACAAATACTATTTCCTTACAACTTTGGGTGAGTGTTAGTGTCTATACACCTTCTATACTCCATGTTAATTAAGTGTAATTGACGAGTAATTCGTGCGCAGGTTCCACTATCTGTTATTTATCATTATTCCTGACAAAGGAATAGTACAAGTCATGGACCCACTACGTGATCAACCAGAGAACTGGGAGGACATGAAGGGAATGATCCAGAGGTAATTTCAATCATTATGGCACTATATCGGCAACTTTCGTTCATTTCCTGGTATGTAGTAATTAATAAGTCATTTATTCTTTTTCATTGACTTCCAGGGTTTGGAAACGGTTCACCAACAGGGCTCCGGGTGAATGGACAGATGAGCTTGAATTTAAAGACATGGCGGTAAGTAGTTCTAGCTAGACCCGGGCATCTATTTGATTGAAGTTTAATAATATTATCATGCTTGATTATTATTTTGATTGAACTTTGTTCTTATAAAGTGCCCGAGACAGGGATCCGGAAATCACTTATGTGGATTGTATGTCTGCGAGTTCATTCGCCAGAGGTGTTATCAGAGGAGCAGACTCTTAGAACATCTTGAAGTAAGTAAACAATATTCACAATACTATTTTATTACAATCAATTGTGTTGAGATTCTCTCATATATATATCGAAATTGACCCCTTCCATAAATTATATAGATCGAAGGAATGCGGGACATGCTCCTACCACAAGACCGCTTGCGAGCAATTCAAGAGGAGCTGGCGGCATTCTTCTTAGATCAAGTCATAGATAAAAATGGAGAATTTTATTCACCGGGCAACTAGGGTTTTGTGTATGTTAATAGGGTTGGACAACTTATATGATACTATATGTAAAGATTCGACAACTTATGGCGATGTTTGTGTAATTCCTTCTTTAGTTGTTTTGTATATACATAGTATCGTCGAATTGGATCCTAAAAAGAAAAACAATAAATGAAAAAATAAACGAAAAACAGTAAAACAAACAAACAATATAAAGAAAAACAGCAAAACAAAAAAAACTGAATAAACCTTTCGTCCCGGTTCGTGGCTAGAACCGGGACTAAAGGTCCTCGACAGGCGCGGCACTGCGCGCTGCCACGTCTTGACCCTTTGGTCCCGGTTCGTAACAGAACCAGGACTAAAGGTCGGGGCTTTAGTCCCGATTGCGCTGTCCCGGTTGCGCAACTGGGACTAAAGGGGCTGGGGAACCGGGACAAAAGCCCCGTTTTCCACCAGTGGTTGGATGCATTCAGTCGAGACGGTGTTGATTGGTTCATGTGAATAATGGTCGGGGGAGATGCACACACAGGGCCACGAGGATTTCTGCCTAGATCTGGTGGAGCAATTCTGTTGTGTTTGAACGTACTCGTCTGTAATTTCTTGCTCCGTAGGCATCTCATCATTAAAACTGGGGGCAGAGCTCTGGACTTTTCGTATGATTGACTTGATATTTTGGTGCAAAGGATGCCGTACGTGCGAAATGTCATTTTCTCATGTGTTTGTGAACAGATTAAACAGGAGGCAAAAGGGAGAGATTCCATCCTTGTACTCATCAGCGGATTTATCATGGTGATCAGGACGCCGGCTGCTCCATGTCCAGGGTACGTAGTGATGATGTCCCAACGAAAGATTTTACTGGGTTTTCATTCCTTTTTTCTTTCAACCGCATCTTCCAATAGGACAAAGAAAACTTTCCTGGACGGTTTGTTCCATCGTTTGGCTCGTGCTCTCGTTATACAAGACTACAAGAGAAAACAAGTCTTGAAAATAGAGAGGTTTTCCTCATCGTCAAACATTAATTAACAATACAGTAATCGATGCTCAATTCTCAATTGATCGTGATACTTTGAAGTCTTGATCTACATCTGAAAACCGCATATTAAGTTTAGTGAAAAGTGGAATTAATAAACTAAAGATGTACGTTTTCCAGTATCGGCTCATNATTTTAAATAATGTTAGCTATTTTGAATTAATTAGTGTTAGGAATAATGTTAGCTATTTTGTATTAATTAGTGTTTGAAATGTTAACAATTGTGTTAACACTAATTATTAGTGTTAGCAATTGTGTTAGCAATTTGTATTAATTAGTGTTAGCAATTGTTAGCTATTTTAAATAATGTTAGCTATTTTGAATTAATTAGTGTTAGGAATAATGTTAGCTATTGTTTATTCTCACGGTGGAGATTGTTTATTTTGAATAATTAGTGTTAGCAATTATGTTAGCTATTTTAATAATTAGTGTAGAATAAGAATAAGAATAGAATTAAAAGAATAAGAATAAGAATAAGAATGGGTTAATTTTCATTAACCACCCGGTCAATTGTCCTTGCAGAAACTATGGATCACAACAGAGACGAAAATCAGGAGAACATATTGCAAGATATTATCCGCGGTGAAGATGAGTTGGAGTTCACCTCGAGCTTTCTGAACGACTCCGGCGAGGGAGCGCAGATAGAAGCTGAGGCATCCGGTGATGATGGTGACCGGACAATTATTACTACAAACTCCGGCGCGGTATATTAACTAACCCTATATTGACTAAATCCACTATTTGATTCATATATATATATGCATTAATGATCTTTCTTCTTTTAGCCCTCCGGATCGAGCAAATCTTCTTCTATCCCCAAACGAGGCCCATCCAAAGGTGTGATAAAGAAGAGAGATACAAGATCGAAGCAGTAGCTCCAGATGGCAGACCGCTGACACATTTTGTCAAGTTTGTAAGTCAGTGCGGAGTTGTTGTTAGGGACAACGTCCCGATCACCACTCAAGAATGGAATGAGCCGAAGGCGACAGAACGCTCGTCTCTCACTTTTGTTGACGATAGAGTGAAAGACAATCTTTGGACGACGCTAATGGCTAATTTCACGCTTCCTCGTCAAGACGACGACGCTCATCCGTTAGAGGAGGAGGATCCAAATTACGTGGATCCCATAGAGAAAAAGGTCAAGGAGTGGGCACTGAAGAAGATGGCCGAACAATTTGCAAACTGGAAGAAAAGATTGCACAAGGACTGTTCTATGGCGGAAGGAACGCATTGTGCTTCCAAATTGGAAGCCAAGGTCACCGTCTCCGCCGCGTCAGCCGTCTCCGCCACCTCAGCCGTCTCCGCCGCGTCAGCCGTCTCCGCCGCGTCAGCCGTCTCCGCCACCCCAGCCGTCTCCGCCGCGACAGCCATCTCCTCCGCAGCGTCAGCCATCTCCTCCGCCGCGTCAGCCGTCTCCACCGCCTCAGCCGTCTCCGCCGTGTCAGGCATCTCCTCCGCAGCCTCAGCCGTCACAGGCTCATAGTCGTGTTCGAAAGCGGAAGAGCACCGCCTGCGCCGCCTCTGCCTCGGGTTCTAGTGGTACAAGTCATCAGAAGAAAGCGAAACCCGCCAAGCCTATCGAGAAATTACCTTACGAAATGACCAAAGAAGAGCTAGATGTGTGGGTTAAAGAGGATGTCAGCCGCCAGTTAGCACCGAAGCGGTCACAAAAGGTCCCACTAGATCCGGTCTTAGTTGAGAGAACACTGAGAAACCTGACGCGACCAACGGCTGAGCAGATTTTACCGGACTACGACCGAACAATTATAAAGGCACGTGATGCTCAGGTGCCGCCCCATGTTCTGAGGGCACGCAATATTCCGAAGCCGAAGGACCGTCCATACGGTCAAGGAGTTCCTCAGCTCGGACAACAGGAGAAGCAATCGTGCGCCCCGCTGAGGGTGTGTTCCGATGTCCCTCGGCCTAAAAAATTAACTAACAAACAAATCAAAAAAGCCGCCGATGAGCTTGGTGTGACCATGGCTGAATACTTGGGCTCGCTAATAGAGTATCCCATTGCTGAGGTGATCACAGACAAGTACAAATACAAGCACGGGGAGCCTTTTGTCAAACCAGAGAAGGTCCCGAACCTTCCAACAAAAATGCGAAGATTGAATGCGTGGTACATGGAAGCAGCAAAGGAAGGGAAAAATTGGATCAACCTGGAGGTTAAAGAAGAGCATTACGGTCGTGGAACTGCCCAGGTCCAGGTTGAATTTGAAGAACTGTTTCAGTTATTCCAACAAGATGCCATCGACAAATCTATCGTCAGTGCCTATTGTCTGTAAGTATTTTTTTTCTGTAACTAAGTCTCTAACTCAGCTCGTTAAACATATTTGTAATTATCCTCACTCTATTATGCAGATTGAAGATTCGAGAATGCAGATTATCTGGAATCTATGACATTGGGTTCGTTGACCCACATGTCATTCATCAGTACAATCTTATACATAAAGAAAAGGAAACAGAGGACCTCTTGGTACTTGCGTTAAGGAAGCAAGAAACTAAAACACAAATACTATTTCCTTACAACTTTGGGTGAGTGTTAGTGTCTATACACCTTCTATACTCCATGTTAATTAAGTGTAATTGACGAGTAATTCGTGCGCAGGTTCCACTATCTGTTATTTATCATTATTCCTGACAAAGGAATAGTACAAGTCATGGACCCACTACGTGATCAAGCAGAGAACTGGGAGGACATGAAGGGAATGATCCAGAGGTAATTTCAATCATTATGGCACTATATCGGCAACTTTCGTTCATTTCCTGGTATGTAGTAATTAATAAGTCATTTATTCTTTTCATTGACTTCCAGGGTTTGGAAACGGTTCACCAACAGGGCTCCGGGTGAATGGACAGATGAGCTTGAATTTAAAGACATGGCGGTAAGTAGTTCTAGCTAGACCCGGGCATCTATTTGATTGAAGTTTAATAATATTATCATGCTTGATTATTATTTTGATTGAACTTTGTTCTTATAAAGTGCCCGAGACAGGGATCCGGAAATCACTTATGTGGATTGTATGTCTGCGAGTTCATTCGCCAGAGGTGTTATCAGAGGAGCAGACTCTTAGAACATCTTGAAGTAAGTAAACAATATTCACAATACTATTTTATTACAATCAATTGTGTTGAGATTCTCTCATATATATATCGAAATTGACCCCTTCCATAAATTATATAGATCGAAGGAATGCGGGACATGCTCCTACCACAAGACCGCTTGCGAGCAATTCAAGAGGAGCTGGCGGCATTCTTCTTAGATCAAGTCATAGATAAAAATGGAGAATTTTATTCACCGGGCAACTAGGGTTTTGTGTATGTTAATAGGGTTGGACAACTTATATGATACTATATGTAAAGATTCGACAACTTATGGCGATGTTTGTGTAATTCCTTCTTTAGTTGTTTTGTATATACATAGTATCGTCGAATTGGATCCTAAAAAGAAAAACAATAAATGAAAAAATAAACGAAAAACAGTAAAACAAACAAACAATATAAAGAAAAACAGCAAAACAAAAAAAAACTGAATAAACCTTTCGTCCCGGTTCGTGGCTAGAACCGGGACTAAAGGTCCTCGACAGGCGCGGCACTGCGCGCTGCCACGTCTTGACCCTTTGGTCCCGGTTCGTAACAGAACCGGGACTAAAGGTCGGGGCTTTAGTCCCGATTGCGCTGTCCCGGTTGCGCAACCGGGACTAAAGGGGCTGGGGAACCGGGACAAAAGCCCCGTTTTCCACCAGTGAATACTAATGTTGATGACAAGGTGGAGGTGTGTAAATTATTAGATATTGTGATGAAATCTGTTTTTGATAAATATTCGGGCCTTTCGTCGATGATTGGGATGGACCACGTAGATTGTTTCAAGCATAGTCAAAAAATTGTGAATGGTTGGAAAGAGAGAACACTATGTTATTGAGGAAAAGAGGTGTTGATTAAGGAGGTGGCTTAGGCTATCCCAACATATGCGATGAGTGTATTCAAATTCCAAAGAAAATTTGCAAGGGGCGGTGATGTGATATCGCACTTATGGTAGGGTGACGGGAAAGACCAATGGAAAATGCACTGGTTTGCATGGTGCTGAAAGATGTGTGTCTGAAAGGAGAAGGGAGGAATGGGGTTTTGAGATATACACATAGGTTTAAGTTAGCTATGCTTGCAAGACAGTGTTGGAGATTCTAAGATCAAGATATTATCCATATGGCGATTTGTTGAATTGTGAGTTGAAGAAAGGCTATTATTTTGTGTGGCAAAGTATTTGGGCGGGAAATACAAACTTGTAAGAAAGGTCGTCGTTGATGGCCCGAGTATCAATATCTGGGATGACTGTTGGATCCCGAATAGTTAATGAGCTTATTAATCTCATGATGGCTGATTGGTATGAAACCCTTATAGGAGAGAGTTTTGGGCACATTGATGCAAGTGAGATATTGTAAATTTGTATATACCAACTAGAAACCAAGGATTATGTGACTTGGTATTTCACCCAAACTGGTATAGATAGTGTGCGGTCAGTCTACTGTGGGAAATGGGAGGACAAGTTTACAACTCATAATGCAAATCCCTTGAACATTTCCCCCTCGAAGAACCACTCGGTTTGGAAAATATTGTGGAATGCGAAGGTTTCCAACAAGGTGAAAATCTTTCTTTGGCTCTGTTTATACAATGCAATCCCGAGTTTTTGTGTACTAGAAAACCGAAATATTGCTACATCAGGCCAATGCCCTGTATGTAAAGCTCATACGGAATATGTAGCTCATGCTATTTTCATTTGTGACTGAGCGATAGAAATTAGGAGTGTTCTTGGTCTACATGAAATAATAGATGCATTTGCTGTAGAAGGAAGATAAGGAGTGGAGATTGTGGAATATTTGTTGTGTCATCCTATACACCATAAACAATACATGGATGTTATTCAAGTACCAGAGCCAGTTGCTATTACAAGTTGGTACATTTGGTGGCCGAAGCGGCTAATCGCCAAGGAGGAGGGTGTGCAGAGCCCTAATCGTTCGGGTCCGGCCATTCTTGCTTTGGCTTTATCATTTGTCTGAACCTGCACTATGCCAAGATTGAATTTGTGGAAGAAACCATTGACGGGACAGCTAGCGCTTAACATTGATGCTTCATTTATTGAAGACGATTATTCTGGCTCGTGTGGTGTTGTCGTCCATGATTGTAGCTAGAGGTATGTTTATTGCTGCTTCTACTGCCAAGCTGGAACAGGTTGTTGACATAGTTTCGACCGAGGCTGCTCCTCCCGTGGAGGGAGTGAAACTTATTAACTTACCCACAACATCGGATGCAATTCACTTCTTGTGCAAATGGACAACTTGGTGGCGGTAGAGGCACTGAAGATCAACAATGGATATTCTATGGTGGGAAACGTGTGTCGTAAGTTGATGAAAGATTTTAGGAATGTCCTTATTAAGCATTGTAATGGAGAATCTAACATGGTAGCTCGTTTGCTCACGCAACAGGGACTTGTTCATCCAACCGATGTACCGACCTCCTGATTTGATTTTGTATTTTCTAGCGGACGATGCAAAGTGTTATTTGAATTAACTAGTAATTTTGCACGCGCAATGCGCGTCTAACTAATACTCCCTCCATTCTTGTTGATAAGGAATATTAGTTTAAAAAACTAGTTTTCCAAGTTTGTAAATTATTAACATCTACAATATAAACCAAATAAATAAATATGTAAATATATTTCATGATGAACCAAGGGATACTATTTTAATACTGTAAATGTTGATTATTTTTTCTATAAACGTGGCCAAAGATATAAAAGTTAGTTTTTAATACATCATATAAAATTGGAACAAAGGGAGTATAAATCAATGAAAACCAAGCCCATTAGTAATGGACTCAAAGTAAACTTTGAGATTGCTATGGAAGTTTAATTTTACATCAAAATAAATAATGAATTTATATACTGAAAATTTGTTTGTTTCCAAAATTTCAATGTTTGTCTGCAATGCAAAACCGCGTACTACAGATGAATATTATTAGCTTTCAAATGTAAACAATATCAGTCTCTTTGTGTCATGAAAAAGTCTATTAATCCATTCAGTTAAAGTGAAAATTAGAAACCGCCACTGCGTGCAAATAATCAGACTCACAATACCTCTCGCAAAAGAAATGGTCTCATATTGAGACGGATAAGTGGACGAAAATAATCAGTCTCGCACTAAGATGAAGCATGTTTCAAGTACCCAAGTATCATTCACACATGTTGTGGCTCAAAAAAAAAAGGAGTCCTAAAATAAATTGATCTGACAAAAAATTAAGTACTCTATGCAAAGCGGGCAATACCAAAATTAAGAAACGCAATATGCCTCCTACATTCAAAACACATGGGGCAATCTAAATAAATAAAAAAGTTATGCTTGTGCATAACTGACACAACAATTTTCTGATTTTTTTGTAACCCATATTGTGTAGCAATGTAGCTGCATGACTAAAGGCTTAAGTGGCCACTTTTTAAATTGGAAATTAAAAATACAACGTGATTAAAAATATGGATACTTAATGATTCTATGTAAATGCTAACTGTGATGCAAAATAGCCCGCACAATAAAATATAAAGTGAAGCTTAAAAGCTCATAATATATGAAAATATATCTTCTAAGACAGAGAACTCATAGAATATTTTAGGTGTTGGGTCTGCACTACATATTACGGAAGTGGTAAGATTATTCAACTTCTATTTTTCAGCTAAACTAAGCTACTACAGTACTGCTCACTTTCATAAGTAGAACAGATTCTAATTGCAGGTATGGAGCAGGCGAAATCAATGCAAGACATTTTCGTGTCCACAAATGGAAAAGTAGTACCACAATTTAGTGATCAAAGTAAAATTAGATACGGACCAAATAACTCAATAATGGATTACATACACCCGTACGGCCGTACGTACAGTACAGGGAAGACCACGATAGAATACCTAGGCTTTCTGTCATTTTGAGTACGGTACTACCTTGATGGCTTGGGCAGATGAGTCATGGACATTGACAACCCTCTCAGACTCGGCGCCTATCCTGCAACTTTGCCACTTGCGAGCTGATGTTACGAACGGCAGATTTCTCATATCGGCGAGTGGGCGAGCGCGGCGGGCCGGCGAGGGCGACGGCTGCGGCGTGCTGGCGAGCGCGGTTGCGGCGGAGTGCTGGCAAGCGCGTCTGCTGCGGCATCCTGGCGAGCGCGACGGAAGCGACGGACTGGCGGGCGCCGTGGCGTGCGAGCGGCGGCGGCCTGGCAGAGCGCCGTACGGCCAGGACAGACGGGCGTGTAGGTGGTGCGGCGACCTTGCGGGGCGGCGGCAGTGGCGGCGGGCGCTGGCAAGCGCGTCGGCGTGAGAGCGCGACTGCGGCGGCGGACTTGCGGGCGCGGCGGTGAGCTGGTCTGGCGGCGATCTGCTGGGCGTTGTTTTAGGGACTGACATTTTTTTTTTTTTTGAGGAAAGGAACTGACGGGTTAATTAGGCATGGTCCGTCCGATGTGTTTTAGTTAGTATAGGGACCCTTGGATCATTTGATTTGACGGTTAGGATCATTTGGATCACCCTCTGGGATGTTTTATATTAGTGGTGATAAAACTAGCCAGGAGGCCATTCTGTAAAAAAGAAAAGCTTGGCGTATTTTCTGAAAAGAAAAATACACACACAATCAGCGACTGCTCAAAAACCACAGCGTAAAACAAGGTGTTTCACAACGTTGCTTTTTGAAATCCAGGAAGAGAGAGAAAAGGTAAGTAATAATGTTGCCGTTCCGTCGTCAGATTTTCCCAAATAAAACGGGAGGGAGGGCACCGTGATCCACCTGCTTCCAAATTTCGAAATTTAGCAAAATCCCGCCCGATACGGCTATGGCCCCCTTCTTTCAGCTTATTTTCCAGATTTTCCCAGAAGCTACCCTCCATCAGCTTCTCCCAGAATCTCGTTTTTAAAATTTGTTTAAACTTCTAAATAAGTATTGGGAAGACAAAATTAGAAGTTTAAACAAATTTAAAAAATGGGAGAAGCTGGGAGAAGCTAATGGAGGGTAGCTTCTGAAAGAATCTGGAAAATAAGCTGAAAGAAGGGGGCCTATACCGCGCTCCACGCCAGGTTTGAAAACGAAACCTCAGCCGTCGAGCGGAAATGTTTTACCCTAGAATCTCGGGATTAACGGAGAAACGGAACGCCGACGGATGGACACCCTACGCTACGCCCACTGACAGTCGGCCCCGCCGCTCTCGTCTCCACCCCAGCAGGCTCGATATAAATACTCCCCCCCCCCCCCCCCCCCCAAACCTCCACGGCTCCACTCCCCCCTCGACTCCGCCGGTTTGGCGAGTTGAGGAGAGACAAAACCGAGAGACTCGCGAGCTTGCTCACCCATGGCGCGGGACGAGGCGGGCGACGGAGGCGGGGTTTCTGCGGCGGCGATCGCCGGAGGTAGGCTGGGAAGGGGGAGGGGAAGAGGGCGCGGCAGAGGAAGGCTGCGGCCCGAGGACCGGGCCTTCCCATCGGTGGCGTTGAGGCCTCAGGACGATGGGCGTGGGATCGCGGCGGGGACGAGGGCGCTCAGGGAGAGGAGACCGCTCGCGCCCAACGCCTACTACGATCTCGACTCCGGTGACGAGCATCAGGTGGGGGGAGCCCCTCCCTTGTCGATCGTTAATACTCCATGCTAGTTTGTTTATTTGGTCCGCGCCCTTCTCTGATGAATGCGTCCGGCTAGCCTGCTACCGGGTTGTGTACTTGTGCGTGATCTTACACGTCGTAGTTTTATGCGAATGTACAATTAGTCCGTGTGGTATTTGATCATTTCTATTATTCTACATAATTCTGTGTTGTTACTTGTTTTGATGAATTACTTGCCAGTATTTGAAAATAGAGTTAAACGCTTGGGGGGTCACAAAGTTGGCACGGATGAGCGCATTGGTCACGAACTCAAAAAGTGCCAAATTTTGGTCACATAGTTGTGTGTATGAGCCCCGTTCGTTACTCCGTCAAAATGGGCGTTAAGTCCCTGACGTGGCAGTATGCCGTTTTACAGAATACACCCTATATTGTTTTTTCTTCACATATATTTGTCGTACTAAAAAATTAGTTCAGGCATTTTATCAAACAGGTGATGGACGCACGCCGGAGCAGGGGTGCGAGCGCGGGGCCTTGGCGAGCATGCACGACGGAGCAGGGAGCGAGCGCGGAGCCATGGCGAGTAGGGTTTGCCGGACGCACAACAGGGCCAGGGCGGCGCACCGGTGAGCGCGCCCACGGTCAGCAGGAACATGCGCGCATCGTCCTCGGCCACGAGCTGCTCCGTCCAGGGCCACTGCGGCGCGCGGCGTGCGAGCACGTCGGTGCTCGACCGCGAGCTCGAGGTGCGGCGGCCGTCGAGGAGGGAGTACTCGTGGGAGCGGACGGAGCACCGCGATGCGACGGCGGCTGAGGCGCAGGGAGGGGTGATCGCCGCCGTGTTTCCTCGAGTCTTGCTGCTGCTGCGTGTCTGACAGTAGCATGACGGTGGCGACGGGGTTGAGGTCGCGGCGGTCCTCGAGGACCTTGGTGGCCATGCGCAGCGCGTCGCCGGCGCAGGCGTTCTGTGCCTGCTCCTGCCCCTGTGCGGCGGCGCACACCTCCGGCGCCATGGTGACCGCCAGCCCGGCCTTAGGGCGCGGCAGGTGCGGGAAGAAATTCCTGACCGTCATCCTCGTCAGCGTCCTCGTCGGCCTCCGGGATCGGGTTGAACCCGCTTCCGTTGGCCGCGGACTTGGGTGCCAGGAGAGGCTCGTCGCCGCCTTCGTTGTTGTACGCCGTGGCAAGCCCACAGGTGAAGGCGGTTGGGATGATGGAGGCAAGAAACAAATCAAAAAAGGACCTAACAATTAAAAGAAATAAAATTATAAGGGTGTATTTTGTAAAAAACAGTCAGCCACGTCAGCGACTTAACGTCTATTTTGACGGAGTGACGAACGGGGCTCTAACTCACAACTATGTGACAAAAAATTAGCATTTTTTGAGTTCGTGACCAATGCGCTCATCCGTGGCAACTTCGTGACACCCCAAGCGTTTAACTCTTGAAAATATCCAGCTTACGTGATCACTTGAAACACTGATCAGCCAATCATTTGCTTCAACCGCGCTAATTTCTAGCCATGTCTGGCACCCAGTTGTGTTGTGCTGCCAAATAGTGCTACCAAACATAACTTTTACATATTCCCATATTTTCCATTCACATTCCTGGGAAAGTGATTCGTTTACCAATTTTCAAAAACTGTACTCCAATAATAATCCCATCTACTGTTAACAATGATTTCCTCCTAGCTGTGTGATGTTAAGAAAGTTGTTGTTTATGTGCCATGTGTGTTAATCTATCCCTATGGGATAACTCTCCAGACTTCTGTTTTGTTTTTTGTTTTTATCTTTGCCATTTAATTGTTTTATTGGGGGATACTATGGGATTTTGTTTCTGCTAATTGCTATTTTGCTAATAGGAGGATGAGCTGAATGGATACGATGCGGAACCATTGATTAATCATATTTCAAATACTCAGAATAAGCACAAGGTAAGGGGAAGACCAACAAAAAAGATAACAGGTCAGGAGGCCGGTGAAGCCCGACTCACGAGAGGCAAAAGCCAGGGCGAAAGAAATGGGGTAAATACTCAATGCCTATTGCAATAGTTTATTTTGTAATTGTCTGTAGTAGTGTTTTATTCAATAGTTGAATAGTTTTACACGTTTGTAAACCATGACCTGTCAAATTGATTACTGCCTTGTACCAGTTCTAGGACCTGCTCCAAATAATGCCAGAACCAGACAACATTTTCTTCCATTTTTATCTGCTTAACTGAAATCTGTTACTCAAGGTCGAGGCTGATAAGTGAAGGTGCAGTTTTTGTCAGCAAATTTGCAAACTTTAGTGAATACTCAACTATCAGCTAATGATTGTAATTACTGTACATGTCTAATTAATTGTATGTTTTATAGAGCACAAGGTTTTTATTCATGCTGTAACTAATGCATGGTTTAACGAGTTGCTTTTCTTTGGTCAGCATAACTAATAATGCATAAACTCTTTCTTCTTAATCAATGAAATAGGCAAATCTTTTGCCTTTGTTTCAAAGATTTAACAAGTTTCTTATTGTCTAATTGTATGTACACGTTTGTATTGTTGTAGCGAGTAGGATGCACTTTTCATAAATATATCGATATTTTTTGTGTTATTTCTGTATTTCACCACTTGAAATATTAGGAGATATTTTATCAGAAATCTGTTGCCATCTTGCTGTAGCACATATGTTATTTTCTATTTTTGGTGATAGGATGGCAAGGAAAATTTATTAAGAAAGGGGACTGCAAATGAAAGGGCGATGAGTCCTGGCGACGAACGACGGACCCTCAGAGTGCTGAGGGGAAAGAGACATGCACCCAATGCTTTCTGTGAGCAAAGAACTGGAGAGGATGAGGTGGGGAATCCTAATACTGGCTTGTTTCTTATCGTACTCGATTTGAGTGATTGTGCAGAGAACTTTAAATTGCCATGTCTTGATGGGAGCATGAGTCTATCGATATCTCTCTGGGCATCAGCTAGTTGATGCTCACCTCGTAAGCTTTTGCTTTTGGTTGGGAGTTGGGCAACGAAATAAAAATATAACCATTATACATCCTTTATTATTAGCTGTTGATTTGATGGGTTGTCATGTTGATTAGCAAAGCTGATTGCTTATTTAATCAGTTGCATAAAGAGCACGTATATCTAATAATTTCTGCACATATGTACTCCAATTTTTGTTAGGATTATTAATCTTTTATGCGTGTGATGTTCATAGGGTTCTCTTGCATGTGACACACATGTTAATTATCTCCCTCTTTGTCTCTCATCCTTCAAAAATGTTTCTGACTTCTGATTTGGATGATTTGCCATTGCACTCAGCATTTACGAGTTTTGGTTTATGTTGAGTGAACATTAATTGAATAACTGCTATTTGATAATAGGACGATGAACATAATGTAAATGACGAGGAAACAGTGGGAAATAAAGTTTGGAAGACTCAGAACAAGCCAAAGAGAATTGATGCTGGTAAAAAAAGGGGACCCAGAGAAAAGAAAGTGGATCAAGAAGACAGCAGGGCCCAAGTCGCCAATGGCAAATGCCACGCTGAAAGCAATGAGGTAAATATTTTCATAGTAAACACCCTTCACGAGTTTATAGAATTATAGATTATGGACAATACAATATTTTTGTTCATGCACTATTAGCTAATACTTTATAGTAGTCACGCATGTGCAAGGCACATTTTCCTCATATCTGTTACTGCAAATATACTTTTTCCTATTAGAAAAAACTACAATAATTTTGACCATCAGTTTGACCACTAATATATGATAATTATGTCACAAAAATTATACCATTACAAACTTTATTCGAATGCTAATCCAACGTTATAATTTTTATATCACATACCACACGTTTTATTGGTCAAATTGATAGACAAAGATGGTGCACGCAAAACAAGAGCACCATGTAAATGGGGTCGGATGGAGTACTTGCCTGCAGATTGTAACCAAGTTAGGATTAACAATTAATTAATTAGCACATATGGCAAAAGTAAAGTCTGATAGTACCTTCGGAGGAATGAGAAACTTAAATGATGATCCATGGGGAAAAAATGGCAAACTATGTCCTTGCTGTTGATGATCTTCTCAACTGATTGTTGCACATGTAAGCAAGTTGATTTTTAATCCTCAGTTTGTCATTGGAACATGAATATTTCATATTATTTTTAGTGGCAAAAAGAACTCCATATGTAGGCTTATAGTTACCAACATGGCAGGTTTCCCACAATCTGTAAGTGTATTATCTACAAAAAAACAATGATGATTGCTCAGTAAACTTTTTATGATTGCAGTGTGCATTGTGGATCTTTTCCACCTGACATGATGCCTATTATAGGCATCCCTGAAATATGTTTACTTAGTTAAATAATATAATATAATATTAGGGAAAGTAGGTTAAGTGATATCTGTACCCTTCTTATATATAACCAACACTTTGCTGGACTTAGCATTTTCTTTACTCTACAGGATGATGTAGATACAACAGTGGTGAATGATACAAGCAATCGTGATGTTTTGGAGGCTGCAGTCAAGAGGAAGAGCCGACATTCAGGGAAGGAGGTTATCACGAAAAAGTTGAAGGTGTACGAATACCAAAATAAGGCTCCATTATCCAATGGCAAAAAAATTAACACAAATAATAGAGTATGAATCTCATTCCCTGCTAATTATTTTTTGTTTGGAAGTGGGTACAAGTTATTTATGGAATGGTTCACTGCACCTATATTGGTGAGTGTTAATGACTTCACATTATTTCAATTATCTAGAAAGGGAAGAAACCGTTGACTGGGGAAGAGGGACGTATGTGCCACCAATGCCAGAGAAATGACAAAGAAAAGGTGGTTGGATGCAAGTCATGCAAAAGTAAACGCTTCTGTGGGCCATGCATGAAACGATGGTGCGTCTGCAGTTCTGTATAAATTTGGGTGTATTGTCCTTCTAGTATTTTCAATTTTTATTTAACTGGCAATTGATATCTAACTCAGTTATTTATATCCTTTTCATTGCATAAATTTCATGCATGTTTTGGTAAGTAGGTATCCTTATTTGTCGGAAGAAGAATTTTCTGCAAAATGCCCATTTTGTCGCAAGAACTGTAATTGCAAGGCATGCTTACGGATGAAAGGCGTTGAAGTGGTTTGCACTTAGCATCTCATCTTCTATTTATACTCTTAACTGTTTCTTCTGCTAAATTTGTGTATTTTCAAATTATTCGTTTTCTTATCTTCCTCCTTAATGAATTAATTGCTTACCCCGCTCCTTATGACCAGCCTCCAAAAAAGGACATTTCCAGAGAAAAGCAAACTCAGTATGCTCTTCATATTATATGCTTGTTGCTTCCTTGGCTGAGAGAACTGCGACAGGAGCAGATGGAGGAGAAGAAATTAGAGGCTAAAATACGAGGTATGACGTTCTGTGTTCAATGACACGATCTTGACTATGTGCAATGTCCAAACCATTGACCATTTTTGTCTTCCTGTGGAATCACACCAACTTACCAGTGAACTACAGCAGCAAGCAGAATGCAACACCAACATGTGCCATGGCGAAACCTAAAACAATTGGATATTAAGCATATGACAATTTCTTTTCAAAGTTAAATGCAGCAAAAATCAGTCCTAATAGAATTTGAAGATGCACAAGTTGCTTCATAGCTGTAGAGTTAAATTTGTTCAAATAATATTTGAAGGCGCATGTAACTTTACTCTGTACTGGCCAAATAAATATATGTTCGTGTATCTGTAGTTCGTCCAATGGAGCCTGGTTGTCTACCCCTGGCATTAATGGTGATTCGTGTGTGTTTGCAGGTGTTTCGATGAATAAAGTGAAGTTAGAACAAGCTGAGTGTCATCCAGATGAGCGTATTTATTGGTTGGACGTCTTTGTGATTATTACTTTGTGCTACTAATATTATGGCAGCCGACATCTGACTAGTCTTTATATTCTTTAATTGCAGCAACAATTGTAGAACTTCTATATTTGATTTTCACAGAAGCTGCAGAAAATGTGGGTATGACTTGTGCATTGCATGCTGCCGGGAGCTTCGCCAAGGTGAGATTCCTGGAGGAGAAGATCTAGAGATAGCGCAGTATGAAGATAGAGGCAAGAAGTATGTTTTTGGTCATATTCCAAATTCAAGGAATATGAATAAAATCTCTCTGAAAAGGAAAAACAACACAGATAAGAGGGTTGTACCGTGGGAGGCAAATAGTGATGGTAGTATACCTTGCCCACAAACAGAAAAAGAAGACTGTGGTGGTTCAAATTTAGACCTCAAATGCTTGCAGACAGAGAAGATGCTTTCGGAGTTAGAAGACCGTGCTGAAAAATTGGTCAGGAGTGAAACATTAACAAAAGGGGTAGCCAAAGCAAGTGATGGGTGCCCCTGCTTTGATCATTCAGTCAAGACAAGAATGCAGGCTGCCAATAGGGACGGCTCAGGTGATAACTACTTATACTGCCCAGCTGCTGCAGATATCCAGGAGGATGACCTGGTGCACTTTCAGAAGCATTGGGCAAAGGGTGAGCCAGTTATTGTTTCTGATGTTCTTCAGTTAACCTCTGGTCTGAGTTGGGAGCCATCAGTTATGTGGCGGGCATTGCGAGAAAAAAAGTCTAGTGGTCATGTCGAAGATGATCACTTTGCTGTCAAGGCATTAGATTGCCTTGATCTGTGTGAGGTTAGGACCTCTACTCCCCTGAATGTGCCAGCGCATCGAATTACCTTATTTTTGTGTGTCGATAACTCTATATGACGCTGAATGATGGCAGTACAATTTGGACAAGTGTTTTTTCATACACATGCATCCTTTGGAAATCCTGTCATCCTTTGTAGTTGTGAATAGCCGATGCTCCTTGCGGTGTTTGTGATAGGAAATGCCTTGTCTTCTGAAGCTCCTCCTTTGTATTGTTTTGATATTTGTTCCTTACAAACCCTTTATTTATTTAATTGGCCTGGATATTGTAAGATTTAACAATTAACATTAACCTCGAAACCTGTGTACTATGTGAATAAATGATTACCGTACATGCAATTCAAGTAGCAGGTAACTTAGTCAATTGATCAGTAAATTGAACATTCCATTTTAAATTGTCAAAGAATGGTGTTGATGTTCCTGTTTGAATTTACACAGACGTTGATATTTCACAGCTAACAGTACATTATTAAACTTACCATTCACGTGCTTGATCTGCAGGTGGAAATTAACATACGCGAATTTTTCAAGGGATATACCACAGGCAGAACTCATCCTTCATCTTGCTGGCCCCAGATACTTAAGCTAAAAGACTGGCCACCATCTAGTTCCTTTGACAAGAGATTAGCTCGCCATGGTGCTGAATTTATCAGTGCATTGCCATTTCCAGAGTATACTGATCCACAATACGGTCCATTGAATCTTGCAGTCAAGCTTCCTGCCCGTTCCTTGAAGCCAGATCTCGGGCCAAAAACATACATTGCTTATGGATTTTGCCAAGAGTTAGGCAGGGGTGACTCCGTGACCAAGCTTCATTGCGACATGTCTGATGCGGTGATACTTTCTTTTCATATCTGACTTATGGTCGAATCTTTTTCATTCCCCGTTGAATAGAATTGCCGTAGGAAGATCCACACTATTTTATATTTGCTTTCTCTGAGCTGACGTTTTCCCAATGCTATCTAAAAAAACTGGTGCTAACCACTAACTGTCCTGGCTGTTTTGTTTATCTTTTGATTATGTTTCATTTGTTTTAATGATGGAAGTTATAAATGTAGAATGTGTGATTTTCCCAGCTAAATATTTTAATGTTTTATCATGCCAGTTCTAAGTGTGCAATTTGTGTGATTGATCAGGTAAATATTTTAACACATACTGCTGAAGTGTCCTACAATACTGGTCAGCTTCGTGATATAGAAAAAATTAGAACGAAAATGTCAAAACAAGATAATCAGGAGTTTTATGGGGTTTTAGACCAAGATCAGGAGGCAAATAATTCTGGTGTGATGCATAGTGGAGGTAGTGGACTTCGCAACAAAGTTAGAGGTGGCCCTTCCAAGAAAGCGCCTAGGAGTTCAGAGGAACAGGGAACTGTTGGTGCTTTATGGGATATTTTCCGGAGAGAAGATTCTGAGAAATTGCAAGAGTATCTTAAAAAGCACGCCTCTGAATTTCGGGACACCTACTGCAATCCTGTGAAACAGGTTCATCTTTTTTTGGCTAAAATTGCATGGGGATACGTATGTTCTTATGCTGACCACTAAGTATACTAAGTATTGCAGGTTATTCACCCTGTCCATGACCAGACTTTCTATTTAACCATGGAACATAAGAGAAAGCTCAAGAAGGAATATGGTTAGCACGCTTTTTTTTTCAAGAAGAGAATTGCATGCCATGGCATTAATACGCATGTTATTTTGAGATCACAGACATCTGTTTCATGTTGCTTTCCTGATGGTTGGTGTGTTTGTTTCAGATGTTGAGCCCTGGACGTTTGAACAGAAGCTTGGTGAAGCGGTTATCATTCCTGCCGGATGTCCTCACCAAGTCAGAAATTTGAAGGTGTGCACCTTACTCGTGACAAAGCAGTTCAATTCCTGCGCTATTTTTCACAATATATCATCAAACATCTGGGTGGTGTGAACTGAGCACTTTTCATTTGTGCAGTCTTGCATCAAGGTTGCGATGGACTTTGTTTCCCCTGAAAATGTTGGTGAATGTCTTAAGCTGACTGAAGAGTTTAGACGTCTTCCATTTAGCCACAGGGCTAAAGAAGATAAATTAGAGGTTCACCACACATGTTTTTGGTATATGGTTGGTTGGTATTACAGGTGATGATCGACACAATGGCTGACATGAAGTTGATTCTGTTATCTCTGTTTCAGATAAAGAAGATTGCCTTTTATGCTCTTAAAGCTGCTACAGATTATTTCGATCCCTTCCTCAGCAGTGTAGGGCACACTTTCTTAATCTGTTTCTCTTTTTTTCCGGCTAAAACAGTTTTAAGTTGTAACACTAGATTTCCACATTGGACAATTCTGTGTTATTCAGGTCGAAGAGTGGGGATGACCAGCCCAATGATGAAGCTCTAGACAAGAAGAACCTTAGAAGATCAGGTAGACGCCTAAGGAGCGTCAAGAATAACAAACGGCAAGCTGGTAAGAAGAGCGAAGATGGGTCCAGCGAGGACGAAGCTGTCGACGAGAAGAAGGGACCGAGCCGCAATCTGCAGAGCGAAGATGAGTCCGGCGATGAGAAGCCTAGAAAACGTGGTCGCCCAAGTCGCAGCATGAAGAACCAAGGTCAGTCTGGCGATGAATCTGTAGACGAGAAGCCTAGAACGGGACGTGGCCGCCCAAGTCGCAACCTGAAGAACAAAGATCAGTCCGGCGATGAAGCTGTCGATGAGAAGCCTACAAGGGGACGTGGACGCCCAAGTCGCCACGTGAAGAACCAAGAGCAGTCCAGCGATGAAGCCGTAGACAAGAGGCCTAAAAGGCGAGGCGATCGCCCAAGGAGCGATCTGAAGAGGGTGCGCATCGATGAAGCTGTGTCTGAGAAGATGCCCAAAAGGGGACGTGGGCGCCCAAATGGATCTTGATATGTTCTTGCTAGGGACGGGACGAGGAATCAGAGTGCCCTCGGCCGGCCGGTCGATGAAATCATTTTGAAGGAAACTGGTAGCTTTAGGAGGCAGGCATGTCTGCCTTTTGTTTTTCTAATACTCGTTGTGAACTTGTGATCGCCGCCACAAATACAATACTCTTACAGCTGGTTGCTGTACGTACTGGACCAATAGAGCATATATATGCTGCTGATATTTTTGCAATTGACCTGAATACCTGTGGTCGTGAAGTCTTGGACAGTTTCTTCTGATGGCTTTGTCAAAAGAGCCTCTTCTGGCGAATCTACTGACAACCTGGTTGGGAACCTCTCCTTGGATGGCTCTGCATATTTTCCATCTTAGCAAGCAAAAAAAGAAAAAAATCATCTCTTTGATGTCGTCGTCGCCATCAAATTTATCATCATCATCGGAACACGAAAAATCCTTGAAGTATTCCTCCAGGAGTAAGTTCATCCATGTCAATGATCTCGTGAAATTGATCACGCAAATTACAAAAAAAAAGGGTTTGCCTATGTCTCAGTTGACTGAGAATTTCTTAAGTCTCAATCACCTCAGAAAAGTGCAACTGCAGTTCAAAAAAAAATACAAATGAAACGAGTTGCACTTTTCCTATAAAAGTGCAACTCATGCATATTTTTGTGGGTGACTGAGACATAAGAAAAAATCAGGCTCCTGAGCATTAGCAAATCCGAAAAAAAAATGAGAAAAAAGTACTGTACCAGGCAACGGACACAACCACCGTGTGGTCCCAGCACAACGGCTACGTCCAACAGCTCCAACCAGGCAGGCAGGCTCCAGTGTGCCGTCTCTTCCACCTATAATTCTGCCTTACCTGTCTATACAGCTCCAAGCCCGCCCACCGAACGCGCCGCCTCCCTCCCTTCTCTCAACGAACGGGCTGCATCCGGCGCCGCTGTGATGAGCTACTACGGTCAGCAGCAGCAGCCCGTCGGCGTGCCTCCGCCGCAAGGTCCGTCCCGTTCGCCTCAAGATCCATCCATCTCTTCGATTCCCGCCTCTCACATGCATCTTGTCTACGATGTGGCCGCTTCTTTCGTGATGGATCTTGTCTTCCTGACGAATCCGACTGTGTTATCTGTTTTCGCGCAGGGTATCCAGGGAAAGACGCGTACCCGCCGCCGGGCTACCCTCCGGCCGGTTACCCACCGCCGGCGCAAGGTTATCCTCCCCAGGGCTACCCGCCACAGCAGGGGTATCCACCGCAGCAGGGGTATCCGCCGCAGCAAGGGTACCCGCAGCAGGGGTATCCTCCGCCGTACGCCCAGCCGCCGCCGCGGCAGCAGCAGAGCGGCGGGCCTTCCTTCATGGAGGGATGGTACGGCTCCTCATTCCTTCTCTCAGTTTTCCAAATCATCCTCCTTCTTCTATCACGTTAGATCTCCGAAGATAGATTAGGCTCGCCGGTGGTGTCTCACGGAGTCACGGTCGTCGGCGTCCTAGTGGACGTTGGGGTGTCAGTTGGTGGTTGGCTGGTTTCTCGTGAGCTGACCATCACCCGCTCCGCTCCGCTACTGACTTTTTTATGCCGTTGTGACCTGGCTGTGGGGTTGCGACCTCCTAGCTGTCGCACACTCGCACTACGGCACTACGGCGCTCGGACCTTCCGCTATTTCTTTGCTACCACTTGCACAAATACGAGTATGTATTATGTGTGACGACACAGCTAACATATACATGTGATTCCTTTGTGTTTTGACAGCTTGGCTGCTCTTTGCTGCTGCTGCCTGTTGGAAGCTTGCTTCTAAAGTCCTACTATGTGTTTCATATGGAGATTGGGATTAGCTTGTAATTACGTGAAGATTACAAGAGTTTGCTCCTGCGATCACCTCTCTCCGCCGCCTACCGTTCTGTTTGTATGTTCAGATGATCGGTGTGCGTGTGCCTAGTTCTATACTCTACCCAAGTGTATGTTTCCGATGGAATTCATGTAATCTAATTGATCCAGTAGCATTGTGCATGATGCAAGACTCTTCTGCTAGAGGAAGGATCACCAATTGACTTTTGCGGTAGCTAACCGCACAATGCAAGTTACTATTGGATAGTTGGCTCGCTTGAAGAAATATGAGTCATGAGTCATAATGATATATAAGTAGGGTATGTTTGGTTGCACGCACTACGTCCATGAAGGCTCCGTGGAGCCAATTTGACCATGTTTGGTTGTATGGGCACACCAAAATTTTGGAAGTACTCGCAGCCTGGTCCCGAAGGAACGGTCGAATCAAACGTTTTCCCATAGCACCCTCGTCGGAACACGACGTCAAGCTCGAGCGACTTTGCAGATGGTCCACGCTTGCACACGGAGAGGAAAAACGGGAGAAATTTTGCCACCGCCCCTGATTCACTCGCTCTATTTCGTCTCCTTCAGCTCACTGCCAAAACCCCTACCACCATTTCCCCCTTCGAGCTCTCTGTCCTGGCACGGAAGCTTCTTCAGTCAGTTACGATGTGCAGGTAAGCGGCTCCATCTTCTTCGGTCGGCATAAGAAACCTCTCCGCCCTCTTCTCTGAGCTGACCCCAGCCTCCTCTCTTTCGATGGCTATAAGTACCCTTAAACCTTGGCTCTTGAAGCATAAATCTTTGAGCATGTGGAAGATCTGCATGTAGTATGGTATGTTTTGTGAGTATTGCTTGATGATGTTGCGTATGAGGATTTGGTAGTTTTTGCAAGCTTTCTAGTATGAAGTGATGATCTTGATTGCCCCGCAAAAAAGTGTGGGCCACAATCCCCCGCCAAGACGAACAAGATCACTCGAGCATGCGCGTCCCCAGATCCAAAGTAGAATTGCCCCAACGATAGCGGCGCTCTCAATATGGGCCTCGACCCTCTAGACGAGTGTACCCGGGGAACCTTCAGGTTCAGTCCCCGGGAACACACGGATCCGGTTCAGCGGAGCACGGTGTCACGAGCACCATATCCCCCTTTGATGACACGCGCGAGAGAGAGGCCTTTCCAAGACTTGGAAGCCAAGTTTGTTGCAGACATGGTCATGCAAACGGATGTTGGGGCGTGTCCCGCCTGTTGTACTGCGCTGACAGGATCACCTGCCCACTGCCATCCCGGCCGGAACTAAAGTTGCTATGCTTTGTCTTGTACTAGTTGGTGAGCCCCCCAACTAGAGGAAGATGCTTCCACCACACAACTTTCCCCACCACTTTTGGGG